>JAOTOL010001601.1:1030000-1165000 GCA_034440575.1 Imbricaverruca yamaguchii | reverse complement strand
CGGCAGCGACAGTCACAGGCCGGCAGATGAAGTCGGAGCCAGAAGAGCCGGAGGAGGAGTCCACCACGCCAGGGCCGACGTCGCAGGCGGCCGCCGGAGACGGCGACGTGGTCAAGACCTCGTCGGCCGTCGATGGCGCAGCTGTCGAGCCGTCGAGCGTCGCCGCCGAGTCGGCCGAGGGTGCCCCCGAGGGTGTCCCCGAGGCGACAGCGGGTGGCTCGCAGACAGCAGCGGTGGTGGCTGAGGGGCAGCCACCACCGGCAGACCAGTCCTCAGCCCAGCCCTCCACTGATGGCGGAGAAGCGGTCGCAGGGGAGACACAACCCTCTGTCGATGGCGCCCCAGCTCCAACTGAGGGCGCCGTCGAGGGCGCCTCAGCTCAAGTCGACGGCTCTGCCGAGGGCGCTGCTGTCCCAGCAGAGGGTTCCTCAGCCCCAGCAGAGGGTTCTTCAGCCACAGCAGAGGGTTCCGCAGCCCCAGCAGAGGGCACCGCCGAAAAGAAGGCGCCTAACGTACTGAAAACGGTGCATTCTGCACGCAGTGTGTTCCGTGTACGAGATCAAAAGGAGTACGACCCATTCACAGCTCAGCTGGAGAGGCGCATCACGAAGCTGTTCCAGGTGAGAAGAGCTGGAAGCCAATCCGCTGATGAATGTGAAATGCATGCGTAATGCGTAAGCTTTGGCGTGCTTGAACTTCACGTATCATAAACAATTGCCGGTGTTCGTTGTCCACATAATCTTCTGGTGAATGTGCATTGGCACGCCTACTATATTTATTGATGCATACATTGATTACCTTTGCGCTTGGAAGCTCCATTCACCTGATTTACTCAGTGGCTGTTTAATGTGAAGAATTTATACTTGCGCCTTCCCGAACATTGCGGAAATATTGGTGGTGGAAGATAACACAATAGCATGAAATGTTTGCTTCTGAAGTTGTGCAACGCCTGAGCAGTGCTCGTCTACACAGATAAGAAAGTGGTGGGTAAAGGAACACGACACTCAAAACCATTTCCAACCATCTGTTATCAGTTGTACAAGATAAAACGCACAAACTTAGTGTTCCACCATGGCCTCTAGGTTCAATTTGGAACTACATATGAGGCAGAAAATATAAGTTGCACGTGAAGTGGTTGCACATACGAAGGGGGGACAAGTTCAATGCGAGACTCAACACTAACCGTCATTGCTCCTGTTTCCAAGGTGGATTCTTAGTAACTCTCGAACCTTCGAAATATTTCTTAATTCATATTACTCATTTACATAACTGGATTGGACATTGCGGTATACTGAACTTTTGCACTGCTTGGAAAGATATCAGCAGTTGTTTTTGTTTATGTGAAGCGAACATACTGCGGAAGCAGGTACAGTTCGCGTAAAAGTGACCGCGATAAAAAAGACGAATGAAAGAAGCTCGTCAGGACCTTTGTTGAACAACGGCTTGAAATAGGACCCAACTACAGCGGAAATTGCATGTTTCACTGCCTCGCTACTCTAGCCTAAAATGCACCGATACATCGCGGGATCACGGGAAAATCTGTGGTGGCTTTGAGAAGTAGAGTGAAAATCCTCTAGGTCATCAGCATTGCTGCATTCTCTTTGCTCTGCTAGGTAAACGCAGTAAAACTGCATGGCTCCAGTTTTCATCCGTTCGTTTTGCACACATTCTGCCGCTGCTTAACGCAATTCCCAAACCACTGCCACCTTGGCCAGGGGTGGCAATTGTTCCGTTGTTAACACTCGCACGTCCGAAGGTCCGAGCCAACTTCGCATGTCCGTGGGGGGGGTTGGCAGATGTCTGCCCCCTAAGATCTCTAGAACTATGCTAGTTAGCGACAAACGGAAAACGGCGTTGAATAGCTGGTGACGAGCTCTATCGAAAATGTTTCGGTCATTTTTTCGCTCAGGTCAACATTCAGGTCACTGGGTCATCATAGGTGGTGGTGGTGGTGGATTGGAGTTTGGGGGCGCGTCGACATCAAGGGTCATTTTGCGTCCATAACTGAATTTTGATCAATCTACGGTGCTGCTATCATATCTTGCTATCCATCTTCACGGGTGGGGGTATATCACGTCAAGGCGAGCTTGTCGAATGAACGTAAAAATATTCCAAGACGCCACGACCTCAGAATCGTTCCCTATAAGCATACGTAAAGAAGAGTCGGTACCCGACCGCCCCAAAAGCTGGCGTCGTAGAGGATCTAGCAGAGTACAGCCAACTAAAACATGGTACACGGTAAGCGGGTAAGAGCAGCGCGGACATAGGGGTCGGTGGTCACCGGTAATCATGTAACTGTGTGTTGCATATGTATGACCTATTCTCAATCGGCAGAGTATTACTTCTTCCCGGCGTTCGGTTCGGTAAGAGGACAGCCACTTTCCTAGTGTCGGTTTTAAAACTCTGGGCTTACTACACTTGGAAATCCAGGTTCGTTGCCATTCTGACCGTATATTTGATAATATAGCGGGGTATAGATCCCTTGGAGGGAGCCGTAGACGGACCACACGGTTGGGTCATCATAGGTCGAATTCGACCAGATCAGGTGGGACTCAGATATTGACACATATATCAGGACCTGTAACAGATAGAAACAAACTGCGAACGCTATTCCATAATCCTTGACATGCGCTACCGACAATAGGCAGTGTAATTTAAGGTTAGGTCAACCAAAACTCAGGTCAAGGTTATGAAGCCATGACCTCAGGTCAAGGTCAAGAAGTCGCCTGGGGAGGTCATGCAATGTATCAACCGACACGTCTTTGCGATACAAGCACAATGACGGTAATTTCAGCCTTCTAGCTCAATTCAGTGCGATATAATGCGCAGAAATGTGTAGTGAGCTCAGGGACCTCAGATGACCTTGGTAAGGTCACTGAGCAAAAATGTCAGCGGCAGCATTGAACATAGCTTCCATCTACATGCCACAACCGTTGTGAGATCATTCTGAGCGCAAATATGTAGCCAGGAAACATTTGTATATTATACTATAGCCCTATAATGGGGAAGCCATGGCCGCGACCTGACCTCAGGCCAATGTTACCAAAAAAACGACCTACATATTATGGTCCCTGATGAGATCATGACATGTTATAAGTTTGAAATCAATCGCCCAATTATTGTGGAAGGTATGCCACCTAGAACTCAGAGTGTAGTTGGGTCACTTCGTCTGACCTGGTGACGTGACCTGAGATGACCCAGGGTTAAAAATGTATGAGGATATGCGGAAAAGGCCAATGAACAGCTATGCGAGGATTGGCCTTGCTGACCCGATTAGTTTGGCGGCAAGTGAGGAACAATCGGAGGAGGGGCAGATATCTGCTCCCCGGACGTGCGCGTGTTAAGATGTCAGTGCCTAACTTACACACACACAAACACACACTGTAAAAACACCGTACGCAAAACAAAAACGCAGCCCTTCTCATCTGAGAGCATTCCTTTTCCTAGGTGACGTGATTTATTACGTCACAAGTGACATGATTCATCTCGCAAAATCCGCTGAAGTTTTATGAACATCTTGAAGCCAATAATTCAATAAATGTTTGGTGGAGAGTTTATTAACGTACATGCAGCTAAATTCGTCAGATTTAGATATATATTTGGTTGCAATAGAGGGGTGCAAAGTTAATTTATATCAACGTTGAGGACGAGCGAGGTGACATCCAGCCGCACGAGTTCAAATATTGCCCTGTAGCTTTTAGGAGAGCACGAAATTGTCTCACTTTCTCCTATGACGGTTTTGTGATGTCTTGTATCGTGCGATATCCGTTTATAGGTAGCGACGTAACCAAAAAGATCTAGAAGAACACCAGTCACGCAGATCAGTGGAAATAATTGGTCTTTTTGGTACGATCATCATGTATAATAACAGGTAACAAAAAATGTTCCAATTATCTTTCCTTGTCCAGTTCCTATCAGCATCTTTAGAAGCCTGTGGCCACGGCTGTGCGGGCGTGTTAATCTGTCGGGCTCTGTGGGCGTGTTTACCTGTTTCATCTGTCGCAGGCGCTGGACACTGAAGGAACAGGCTGTGTCGATGTACACGAGCTGGGCACACTTGTGCGCTCCGTGGGCTGCTGCCCGAGCGAGAGCGACCTCCAAGAGATGGTGACACAGCTGGAAGAGGAGGGTCGACCCGGGCTGATCCGGCTCGAAACCGTCATGCCACACATCATCCAGTGCGTGGAGGACAGGAAGTACCCATCGGCCACAGTTGGACAACTTCTTCGGGCTTTCCAGGTGAATTATCACGTCATCAGAATGACCGTCAGAAGCGTCCAAGATGTAAAAGAAGGCAAGTCTATAACTGTGGCTAGTGAACGTTAATTATTCAGTGAACACGCGTAATGGTTCTACGACTTAACGCCAAGTTGTGTTTCCTGTGATTGTCGGTGAAAACCAAATGTTGAAGAGCGACCTCAGCTGCATGCCTTCGTCTACCATTGCAGGTCTTGGCTGAGGAAAAGGAGGACGAAGTTCACAGACCTGGACCGCAGAAGCCGGAGAAGAAGGAGGAAGAGGAGGGCACGCTGCCGCAGGACAAGCTGGTGCACATCCTGACGGAGGAGGGCGAGCACTTCAGTCAGGAGGAGGTGGAGGAGATGGTGTCCGTGGTGCCGGCCTCAGACTCTGGCCGAGTCCGCTACACAGAGTTCGTCACACAGTTGGTTGTGCCAGAGTTGTGGTGAACCACTCGACCACCATATGTGTGGTGAGAGACGATCAGGCTCAACAGCGGTGATTAGTCCTACTGCGTGAGATGATGCGTGTTCCCATGCTGTTGTTACGCACGCAGTCGTGTGTAACCAGCAGGTGACTGCACGCATCAGTCACGAGGATAACACAATGGAGGGGTGGATGCGGTATCACCACCACTCTTAGGCTTCGATTTATCGATGAAATTTACGAGCTGACGAATTTCAATCCATGATTTATGAGTTAAACACGCGACCAAGGGTACGTTTACTCTGAATAAGCATGCTACTTAAATATCAACAAAATTTATGTCACTGTTCGATATATTTTTTTTTAGCGTAGCGGGGATTCACCGGATGTTACTTCCTATAATTACCACCTATTAGAGATAGCAATTGCATGAACAATCAAGCGAACGCTGTGTCATACACCGTGGCAATAGAACACTGTGATGTACACCAGCTTTCGACATGCAAGCATCAATAAAATAATGGCACAATCCGGATGGAAGCATGTGTTCTAAAATCCAGCCGTGGCGTACACATTGTGTCTACCACACACTGTACCTGGGCCGGCCCAGGTATTGTCTGATCAATGGCTATCTCATGCCGTGACGTACGCTTGTTGGATCAATGTGTTCGCGAATGGTGCACCCAGAATGGTACATCAAGCTGTGGAACCATGGCCAGCCCGTCCAAGCAGAGCAGATCCGTCCCCGTTAGTCCATAAGCCTTCGGCCACTCTGGAATACCGATGCACCATTACGATGCGACCTGTCTAAGACGCACGTGCACTATGACGTCCGGAGGTCAAGAAAATGGCATGTCTGCTGCCCACAAGAAATTCGGAGCTACAGCTTCATACACCGTGGCAATAGAACATTGTGTGATGTACACCAGCTTTCGACATGTAGGCATCAATACAATAATGGTTGCCTATATAATTTGCACCAGCGCACATATATACTTTGCACAAGCCGTAAATTATTGTTGTCTTGCCTTTCACAGAATCACATTTTCTTTCGCTTTTCCTTCAATTTGCAATTGTTTTAGCATGTTATCAAAAATGTGGGGCACAAATTTGTCAACACAAGTTTGTAAATAATCACCTTTGTGAGAAGCAATGCTGGAAAAACTATTTTGCCTCGTAGTTTTGCAATCCACTTCATTATCTTCTCCACAAAATAATAGTAATTAGGTTGCCGCAAAGTAAAATTATGATGCTTAGGAATATTTGCAAAGTTATTGTTTCTTGATCAAATCTCAAAATGCACTAAGAATCACAAGCGGAGTTCATGATGCCAGAAAGAGGAAAATTGTGCTTCGGAAGTAATCGCAACACTTCGAAAGCGAAATGCAAATCAAATTGTATCAATTTCACCTACTCCCAACGAACACCTCGACTTCACCACTTCAAACGATGCAGGTCCGAGCATGGGTAGAACTGGGTAGAACTTCACTGCGATTGGGTGATAAGGATAAGTACAAATATACCCGTTCATCAGGGAATCAAGCAGATCCGACGGAACTCAGCTAAGTCTCAGGAGACTTGTGCGTGTAATTCTGTTTGTCCGTCACATGAAATGCTCCCGGTACTTATATGCTACTCTTTGAAAATATGAAGCATACCGAATTATACAGATGATATGAAATGTAACGAATGCACCATGCAACCAAGTGACATTTTCTTGCCGTGCACTTCTTGTTAAACTATAAAAATCGTTATAGCCTGCACAATAAACCGGCATACGATTAGTTCGAAGTTTCAACTACCTGCATGAGACATGACGAACCTCGCGTGTGAATGTGCTTAGGAGCCGCTCCTCTGTTTGAATTGTGTGTAACCGTAGTAATTGGGAGGAAATAATACATATGTAACTCGCAAACACATGTTTCATCATATATTCCCATTACAACACTTAATTACAACATTATTTTGAAAGCAAATGTCAATAACTACAGGGATAAACAACTGTTTTCCAGAATAAGTTCAAACGGTTATGAAAAGCAGTTTTATCCTACATTCGTGATAAAATTGCTACCCGAGTGTGCGTATTTTATCCAAGCTTGCTACCCGCAACATTGCGAAGTTTGACATGTCTTGACTTGACAGCTGTCTTTAAGGTTACGTGAGGTGCGTTACGGCGCACAGGGCAAGTGTCCAGATCACTTTCTCAGTCCGCCGTTGATGCACGTTTGTCTCCGAATCAAGGGAGTGGTGTGGGATTTATCTGGGAATACGCGTTCCATGGACACGTGGACGGTCACGAGTATCCCATCCGAAAGGGGAACTGAATCTTCCGAATGCGCAGATCCAATTCATATGGGCACACGTTACATCAATGGAATATATGCACCACAAATATCGTCCAGCAGGCTCGGTGTAATGTCCTTTCCCGTCGCGAAAACGTCCAAGGTTTTCTACAGTTTATTGATCGATACATCGGGAACGGCCAAGGGAGCACAACATACGCGGCGGTCCCGCCTCGCCATCTGCCTATCACATGATACGGGCTGTGGAACTTCTGCTGCCTCGCCACTCGCCGTTGCGACTCTGCGCGTCGACGCACTACGCCGAGTGGCTGACCCGTGGGTCGGATCTGCCAACTGGTGAGACGGCGGCGTTAATTATCGACCACGGGACCACTGTGGGATCCACTCTGCCGTCGCCGTGAAGCCACAACTGTCCGGTCATCGCTGGACACCGACGATTTCCAGTTCTACTCCGACTGCGTCCGCTGCCTCTGAGTCGCCGACGGCCGGCGCGGATACGCCGGCGCAGATAAATAACCGAACGTTCCACACGAAGCGCCGCAATATTAGCGGCCGGAAGCCGGACGGCTTGTCGCATCGAGCCCCGGCTCGGCTAGCGTTAAACACTCCGGAAGCGCAAAACAGTTACACACGACATGGCAGCAATGGCCTGGGGCCCAGGGCAGAATACGACGGCCGGGCTATACATCGCTAGGGACAGGGACGGGGAGGGGCGCCGGACTGGAGTGTGTCAGAAGTTATCTTAGGAACTTTGTCACGGAATTTCTGGAGAGATAGCTATCACACATCTGAAATGCGCTGCCACCAGCTAGCGTGTTCAAGTGGTCGACAAAATCAGCATACACGACAACCTAACGCGTTACATAGCTGTATTAAAAGCGCAGGGGCTCGCAAACCACAGCGAGCCCTTTTAAGTCTACAAAGCCAAACCACATAGAAAATCTTCAGAGCAACATGACTATGTGACATCGGTCAGTAAGTTGCAAACACAAATCGAGCACGAAACACGCCGTCGTCACTTGCGGTAAAATGCGGGACACATCGGTTGAGCTGCCTCGGTCATCCGGCCAGAACTCGAGCAGATAAATGCAATCATCTGGAATCCTTCTTTTGATTTCCTTCTCTCCGTCGGTCGTCTTTGGCACGCGGCTGCGAGCGGCGATGACATCGCGTTCAGCACTGTTGCGACATCATGAGCGGGTCCATGGAGGCGGCGAGCCGGTGTGCGGTCTGCTGGTGCTCGGGCTGCTGGATCTGCTCGCGCACCTGCAGCAGCGTGCGGCGCACCTCGCGGTTGTTGGGCGAGAGGCGCAGCGCCTCGTTCAGGTCGGCCAGCGATGCCTCCAGTTGTCTGCCGAGGGAAGACGCGAACAGTCACGATCTGTCAGGGAATGCGGGCCGTCGTAACGGATAACGCCCATCCGGCACGGACATAGAAAAGAAGAGAAGAAGACACAGAGAATAGCGGGCGAGGAACAGAAGTAGCTAGCAGCTGTTCGGACGTGCGAGACGAATTACGTAAAATACAGTGCATTTTTGTATATGTGTAAATGTACTGCGAATATTAAGTATATAAGCGATAATCTGAGTGAACTTGGCAGAGATGTTCAGCGGGTCCCTGTGAACGCAAACGGACATCAAGCAGTACCCATGGTGCAGACTGGCGCTCTGACTTTGTGACATTCACATACAGCAGGAACAAGAATCTGATTCAGAAGTATCCCAAGCACGCATGCCAAAGCACTATGCACAAGTTCCGCCAGAATACTGATGCCAGTACATTTGAAATACGAGACAAAATGTTGTCTCAACGCTGGTCTGAAACATGGCGCCAGAACCCGACATTTGCATAAATCACATCACACTGCTCGAGAATGGGACCAAAGCCAATCCTGCGTATCGGTTCCGTCAGTTTGCCATCGGTGTTCAGTTCGGGGCAATCCAAGCGGCCGTTCGCCAGATCACCTACGGCTGGCCAGAGACCGTGAAGACGATGAAGTGGGCACTCACTTCTGGGAGTGCTTGGCCTTGGCTCTGAAGAAGTACGGCTCGAATGCGTCCGGCCTCACCGACATGGCGAGAGTGGCCAGCTCCGCGGACTTGGTGTGCTCCTGCCAGAGAAGCGTTGGCGTCAGCTCTGCCAGGTTGGCTAGTTATTGGCTTTACGACACATCGACCGTTGAGTCATGCAGCGTCGCCAATCTCTCACGCCGATTGGCTGCGGGCGAAGAGTAGCGACAGGGGAGATTCGAACCCACAACCTTCCGATTGTGAGACGGGCAACTTACTCCTAGACTACGCATCTCCAGTTCTGCCAGACGCATGCATAAATACGCACCAACAACAAACCAACCGGCGCACTAAGGCAAGCTCAACATATACGGCTGTCTATTACCATCATCTTGTTTGAGAGCCATCTATTATGACGTCAGACGCGTTAGGCCGCAGGAAACTTATTCGGAAAAAGACACCAGCAATTCATTGAGATAGAAAGTAAAACGGCGATTATCTAGTTAGTGTAGCTAAGGGGCGCATCGACTGCATGGGTCATATGCCGCTCGTAGTACGACTATGAAATAGTGTCAGTCTAATTAGCATTTCTTTCGCACCGTTCGTTGTTCAACACATCTATCCCAGTCCAGCAATGTACTCACGCCCAGTTTGCGTTTGCAGCGGGACAGATTCAGCAGCAGGTTGACTTGCAATCGTCGGAAGATGTCCTCGTGCTCACGCAGACCTGTCTCCGGGAACTTCTTCAGGGCGTATGTGAAGCGATGGTCTGCCTCTTGAATACGACATTTCTTGTAGAGCGTCATCCCATCGTCGTTCAGCTTGTTCAGCAAGGTAAATCTGGGGGCGGCGCGAGCGGTCAATGCGTCGATATCTGGGCGCGGAGATTCGGGTGGTCAATGCTTCGGTATAAGGGCGACGGTAGTTAATACGTAGGCATTAGGGGGCGGGGACACAGGTAGTGGATATCTCAGCATCAGAGCGCGGGGACTCGGGTGGTTAATACGTCGATATCAGAGCGCGGGGACTCGGGTGATCAGTACGTCAGTATCGGGGCGCGGGGACGCGGGTGGTTAATACGTCAGTATCGGGGCGCGGGGACTCGGGTGATCAGTACGTCAGTATCGGGGCGCGGGGACTCGGGTGATCAGTACGTCAGTATCGGGGCGCGGGGACTCGGGTGGTCAGTACGTCAGCATCAGAGCGCGGGGACTCGGGTGGTCAGTACGTCAGTATCGGGGCGCGGGGACTCGGGTGATCAGTACGTCAGCATCAGAGCGCGGGGACTCGGGTGGTCAGTACGTCAGTATTGGGGCGCGGGGACTCGGGTGATCAGTACGTCAGTATCGGGGCGCGGGGACTCGGGTGGTCAGTACGTCAGTATCGGGGCGCGGGGACTCGGGTGATCAGTACGTCAGTATCGGGGCGCGGGGACTCGGGTGGTCAGTACGTCAGTATTGGGGCGCGGGGACTCGGGTGATCAGTACGTCAGTATCGGGGCGGGGGGACTCGGGTGATCAGTACGTCAGTATCGGGGCGCGGGGACGAGGGTGGTTAATACGTCAGTATCGGGGCGCGGGGACTCGGGTGATCAGTACGTCAGTATCGGGGCGGGGGGACTCGGGTGGTTAATATGTCAGCATTAGGGCGCGGGGACTCGGGTGGTTAATACGTCAGCATCAGGGCGTGGGGACGAGGGTGGTTAATATGTCAGCATCAGGGCGTGGGGACGAGGGTGGTTAATATGTCAGCATTAGGGCGCGGGGACTCGGGTGGTTAATACGTCAGCATCAGGGCGTGGGGACGAGGGTGGTTAATACGTCAGCATCAGGGCGTGGGGACGAGGGTGGTTAATACGTCCGTCAGGGCGCATGTCGTTAATGCGTCGAAATCTTTGCAAAATTGGTTGGTGAACTGACAAAATGGAAAAGGGGAAAACTAGCTGGGGAATAGGCCATTCATATCAGTGACTCGACAGGTCATGCATCGTACTCTCATCGGCGGCTCGACAAGCTACGCGCCGTATTCTCGTCAGTGACTCGACATGCCACACACCGTATTCTCGTCAGTGAATCGACATGCCACACACCGTATTCTCGTCAGTGACTCGACAGCCCATGCGCCGTATTATCGTCAGCGGCTTGGCAGCCCATGCGTCGTATTTTCGTCATCGGCTCGATAGACAGCCCATGCGCCGTACTTTCGTGAGCAGCTAGACAGACCATGCGCCTAATCACAGTTCCGTGCAGACACTCGGAATTGATGTGGCGGTTCGGCACGCAATGGGTACACTAAATAATGGCTAAATGTACCGTTGTTGTTCTCCAAAATACAACAATAGCCATGCTGGGATACCAAGGCACGCGTCACCTATAGCTGCGCCACTTCCACACTTCTCTCATAAGAACTGCCACATCGTAAACGTCATAACAGTACCCTTAGCATGACATAATTTCAGTTGATATGTTACATGCTGAAGAAAATCAACAATTCCGATGCACTGCAAAAGAACCAGGCGATGCCATTAAACCCAACTCCAGCACCACACCTCTCCTCAGAAGAGGCAGGCGTCGCCACTCACAGGATGTCCAGTTTGCCGTCGGCCATCGCCCATGTGGTGGCGCCCAGCTTGGCGCCCTTCCGCAGGAAACACTGCACCACCTGGACGTTTCCGCAGCCGATGGCGCGGTCCAGCGGCCGCATGCCCTTCAGGTCCACGTGCTCGATCACGGCGCCGCGGTCCAGCAGCAGCTGTGGACGCGGGCTGGGTCAGAGATGGCTGGGTCAAGGGCGGCTGGGTCAGCGACGGGCCAGAGACGGTGTGGTCGGAGATGGTGTAGTCAGGGCGACTGGGTAAGGGACGACTGGGTCAGGGACGGTCTGGCCAGAGGGCCAACAGCTGTCATTGCAGACAGCATCAAGTTTGGTTCCACACCTTACATTGCGATTCAATTGACTAGTCAGAAATACTATGAGCAGACGTGACGTCATTCGACAGGCTTGCACAATTCCACTGAACTGAGATCAAGCGCCAATGACGTGGCGTACACCGGCGAACAGCCGAGCTAATATCGATCAGAGCGCGTGGGGCGGTATTGATGTCGGACAGATCGAAGGTTATTCAGATCCTCGGTCAATGGGCGAGGGCGTTTGGCAGGGAACTCTTCGGAGAGAAAATACAGCCATTTGACCAGACATTCCCGGTCAAAACAGACTTCGCACATGCAAAGAAATTGCTACATAAAGTGCACGCCATCGATTCCCTCGGTATCATCATAAATACAACGTTAGTGCCTACATTAGTACCTACTAACATACCAGCGTCATCTCCTCTTCTCAGCTAAAGATCTATCGGATTATTTAGTTGTAGCAGGCAATTCATGTACGTCTCCGCTCCACTAACCGGAACAGGCCTAGTGTCTCCCTCTTCACCAACATAGACAAAGCTAACATCTACTAATTACTAAGAGGTAGCATCGGTATCTCCCACTTGGCCACATTGGCGCCTCAAACTTTAAGAACAGATACAAGGTCAGTTCCCCCTTCACCAACCGAAACAGCATTCGCATCTCCCGCTCCACCGATACAACGTCGGCGTCTCCCGCTTCAAAAACCGAGACAATGTTCGCATCTTCCGCTCCACCAACCGAGACAACGTTCGTGTCTCTCGCTCCACTAACCGAGACAACGTCGGCGTCTCCGTAGAAGGCGGCCAAGTCGAGCGGGGTGCGGCCGGCGGAGTCTATCGTCTGGATGTCGGAGCCGGAGTCCAGCAGGGTGCGCACCGCGCGCGCCTGTCCCTTCAGACAGGCCCAGGCGAGCGCCGTCAGCCCCTCGCGGTCCTGGTGGGCCACCGACGCGCCTGCAGCAGCGGCCGCCCGTCAGTGTCGCTCTCGCAACAGATCACGACACGAACTGGCGGTCAGATCACGACACGAAGCACGATGCGACTCTGCCGCGAGCGACACTTCAGGATAGATGCGACACCTCCGCATGACACTGCATGGTTGCACGTTTTGTTAGTTAGTTGAGCTTGACGGAGCATCGACTTCATTGATCGTGTAGCGTCCTCATGGTGGTGCACTATGTATCATTTCAGAATCACGCAACGCGCACCACTTCGGGCCAGTACACCGTGCAACACTTTAGGGCAGTAAACCGTGCGACAACTTGGGCTAGCACACAGGACAACATTCCTACGGAGTACACGATGCGACATTGCCAGGTCGTTGGACGTATCACCTGCGGGCACGTCGTTGCACATTCCCAGAGGTTCCCGGAATGAGAAACCTTCGCCCTGGCCAATGTACTGTGGCAGAACACTTCACACCGTGTGGGAAAACGCATCACAGTTCAACGTGGACGTAATACAAGCAATATTTGCGGCGTCAGATGTCGGACAACGTTAGGGAGAGAACTGGACAGCTTGGAGATATTTCCGAACATCTCCGACCGCCGGGACAGAACCGTGTCGGCGCGCTGGACGCACCTTTGGTCAGCAGCAGGTCCAGCACCCCCACGTGACCCTCGCTGGCGGCCACTATCAGCGGCGTCCTCTGGGCGTCGTCGGTCTGCTCCAGCTGGGCGCCCTGACCCAGCAGCACCACGCAGATGTCCCAGTGGCCCTCGCGCACGGCGCCCAGCAGCGGTGGCGCCCCCTTCGCGTTGGTGGTGGCGACGGTGGCGCCGCGGCGCAGCAGCATTTCAACGAGAGGTTTGTGGCCGGCGGCCGCGGCCATCGTCAGCGGCGTCTCGCCGTGTAGGCTGTCGCACACGTTCACTGACACCTGGTGGCAACCAAACAAAGCTCAGGTTAGGAACGTTGGCGTTAGTCGGCTACCAAACTGCAACAGTGGTTGCAGCCAGCCATCAATCGCAAAGCCAGTTTTAGGTCCGTGATGAGATCAAGCGCAAATTATCCTGGAGTGCTATAGATTGTTACAAACTGCCAATCCGTCACAATTAACTCTCTCATTAAACGCCATCCCAGCACTTCAGTAATTATCCTCGTCAGCATTGAGTGTCATCCGGTACGCGGGGTCCATTTGCAGCCACTGACCTCTTCCATGTCGAGCAAGTACTCGGAAATCTGCAGGTGGCCGTTGCCGGCGGCGGCCACCAGCGCCTGCTGGGCCACCTCCGCCAGAGTCAGCTGGTCGCCGGCCAGCGGGCCGGCCGCCGGCCAGTCGCACCACAGCAGGTACTCCACCACGCTGAGGTGGCCGTGCACGGCGGCGTGCACGAGCGCGCAGCGGCGGCCGGCGTCGCGCAGCGCCACTCCGGCGCCGCACTGCAGCAGCAGCTGCACGGCAGCCGCCTGGCCGCCGATGGCCGCCAGCATCAGCGGCGTCAGGCCCTTGGCGTTGGTGGCGTCGACGCGCGCGCCGTGGCGCAGCAGCAGCTGCAGCATCTCGTCGTAGCCGTCGGCGGCGCAGACGCCGAGCAGCGGCGCGCCGTCGCGCAGCCGGGTCGGCGTGTCGGCGTCGGCGCCGGCCAGCAGCAGCAGGCTGGACACCTTCACGTTGGGGCTGTTGGCGTTGCGCTCGCACACCAGGGTGGCCGAGAGGTCGCCGGCGGCGGCGGCCACCCACAGCGCCTGCAGGTCGCGCGCCGCCACCGGCAGCTCGTCGCGCGCGCTCTTGTAGAGGTGCGCCTTCAGCACGTGGTGTCCCATCTCGAGCGTCTTCCTGGCGTCGAGCGGCGCCTCCAGCCGACTCATGCGCAGCGCGATGTTGGCGTGGCCCAGCCGCACGTCCAGCAGGAACTTGTGGCTGTCGCCGTCGTCGCGGCGCGTCAGCCACTCTCGGAAGGACGGGTGGAACAGCATGTACGTGTCGTCCATGCGGCGCGCCAGGAAGCCGGACAGCGTCTTGAAGCGGCGCAGGAACTCCTCCCACGACATGGCCGTCTGGGCGCAGCTGGCGTTCACCGAGTGGTAGATCTCGTAGGCGTTCATCGGGTGCAGGCTGGCCAGACAGCTGGCCAGGATCGGCTGCACCAGCTCGTAGGCGCGCTGCGTGTGGAACTTGAGGTTGAAGTTGAGCAGGAACAGCTCGCTGAGACTCACAGGCAGCACCTTGAAGCTGGACGACTTCATCACCAGGTGGCCGCGCTCGATCAGGTCCAGCGTCAGCTTGACGAAGAGGAAGGAGCCGCGAGCCAGGTCGGCCAGGTGCGCCACGAAGCGCGACTGGCTGCTGCCCTCCACCTTGGCGCCGCTGACCTGGATGCTGTTGGTGATGGACGGCGAGTTGTTGATGCGGAAGGCGATGTAGTCGCTGAGGTCGCGCTGCACCTCATCCGTGTCGCGCAGCCGGTCCAGGTTCAGCTTGTGGAACGGCAGCAGGCTGGCGATGCCCTGCATCTGCGACCGCACCGTCACCACCATCTTCAGCCAGGAGGGGAACTTCATCAGGTGGCGCGCCAAGAAGGCCGCCAAGTTGTCGCCGTACTCTGTAGGACGAGAGTCACAGCGCTGAGGTAGGCGCAGCTTGAAGCACCAGTAGGTGTTCAGATTGGACGCCAACACATCAGATTGAGCACACACAGCGTAGTGACTGGAGTGAGAGGCATGTCTGAGAAACAATGATTAAAAACAAAAGACGAGAATAAGGCCAGCGAAGCCATTTGTGTAGTGTCTCCTCGTTAAGGACACATTCCACAAAACCTTTGCACTGGCCACGCCCCCTGAACAGCACCTCAACGATAACTGACTACCACCACGCGCGCTACGGCCGACTGTATCCGTCTTTGGACGCTGCATCACAGCACCAGTCAGCGCAAGGCCACGCTGACACGCGCCCGCTCTGCCGCAGCGGCGGCCACCACGCCACCCACCTGGCTTGTGATACTCGGCCTCGCACAGCGCGTCCACCACCACCAGGCAGGCGTCGCCGCTCAGCTGGCCGGTGCGGCGCAGCAGCTGCAGCGGCTCCAGCACGCCGCGGGTCAGCGCCGCGCCCGGGTCGCTGACGCACGAGCGCAGCGCCAGGATCGTCTGCAGCGCCGGCGTGCGCAGCACGTGCTCCCGGTAGGCGGCCAGCTGCGGCGCCTGGCACAGCTGCGCCGCCACCGAGTGGACGAAGTCGGGCACCAGGCAGGTGGTGCTGTTGTCGGCCTGTGACAAAAGCGACCCGTCAGGGAGCAGCTCGAGGAAGGTGGACGCAGTCTGCTACCAGGCGGGTGGTGCTGTTGTTGGCCTGTGACGAGTACGGCTCGTCAGGGAAGGTGGACAGGCAGATGGTGCTGTTGGTGACCTGTGACGGGTACGGCTCGTCAGAAAAGGTGGACACGGACCGCTACCAGGCGGATGGTGCTGTTGTCAGCCCCATGACAGCATGGCCAGCGTCAATGAACTTCATCACACAAAAAAGAGGACACGTCTCTCTGGCTAAACGACGGATTCGTGAAGTTAATATACGAGCAAGATCTTTAATTCTTATATGGCGGTAGCAATAGAGTATATTACACCTATTGGGCGAGTGAGTATTTACGTCATTCACAGTTAAACCTACTGTCCACATACGTCTAGGTTCTATCAGAGATTCAATGTGGAGCTGTTCAACAGTGAAACTGACCCATACGCGCCTATTCTAGTCAGGCACGTATCTTCCGATACCTGAACAGAGACATTGTTCTGGAGGGAGTGATCAACAGTTGAAAACTACTGTTGGCCAGCTGGTTGCCGCTCACGTAGCTGGTCGAGGTACCGTCCAAGCAGAAGCGGTAGGCGATTACGCTGTTGCTGGATGGACAGAGGCGGGGAACGTCAAGCCTGACGAAAGCGGTAGGCGGACAAATAGCTGCTAAGAGGAGACAGCTGGCTGCCTGGACATAGGAGACATGGACGAGGCAGAAACGACAGGGGACCACACGGTTGCCGGGAGGCGGGAGGGCCAGCTGGCCAAGAGAAACACTGACCTGGCAAAAGTGGTAGGCGACCACGCGGCTGCCGAGGGCTCGCAGCTCGTCCGGTACGGCGCACACGTTGGAGAAGATGCTGCTGCTGCTGCCGGCTGCGCGGGAGCGCGCCGCCGCCGCCGGAAACGAGTCTGCGGCAGAGGCAGCCGGCGAGGTCGGAACAGTGGCCGGGCCGGCAGGAGGAACAGCGGCCGGAGAGGTCGGAACAGTGGCCGGGCCGGCAGGAGGAACAGCGGCCGGAGAGGTCGGAACAGTGGCCGGGCCGGCAGGAGGAACAGCGGCCGGAGAGGTCGGAACAGTGGCCGGGCCGACAGGAGGAACAGCGGCCGGAGAGGTCGGAACAGTGGCCGGGCCGGCAGGAGGAACGGTGGCCGGGCCAGCAGGAGGAACGGTGGCCGGGCCGGCAGGAGGAACGGTGGCCGGGCCGGCAGGAGGAACAGCGGCCGGAGAGGTCGGAACAGTGGCCGGGCCGGCAGGAGGAACAGCGGCCGGAGAGGTCGGAACAGTGGCCGGGCCGACAGGAGGAACAGCGGCCGGAGAGGTCGGAACAGTGGCCGGGCCGGCAGGAGGAACGGTGGCCGGGCCAGCAGGAGGAACGGTGGCCGGGCCGGCAGGAGGAACGGTGGCCGGGCCAGCAGGAGGAACAGCGGCCGGAGAGGTCGGAACAGTGGCCGGGCCGGCAGGAGGAACGGTGGCCGGGCCGGCAGGAGGAACGGTGGCCGGGCCGGCAGGAGGAACAGCGGCCGGAGAGGTCGGAACAGTGGCCGGGCCGACAGGAGGAACGATGGCCGGGCCAGCAGGAGGAAAGGCAACCGGGGCATGCGAGGGAACAGCAGCCTGGTCATGAAAAGAGATAGCAGTGAAGTCATGAGAAGGGACAGATACCGGATCATGAGAAGGAACAGCAACCTGGTCATGAGAAGGAACAGCAAACAGGTCATGAAAGGATACAGCAACCGGGTCATGAAAAGGAACAGCAATCAGGTCATGGGAAAGAATAGCAACCGGATCATGCAAAGGAGCAGCATCCTGGCCATGAAAAGGAACAGCAAACAAGTCATGATAAGGAGCATCAACCGGATCACTAGCAGGAGCAATGGTCAGGCCTCAATCAGAGATCATCAGTTGTGTCATGAAGGAATGCACAGGTCTGGAAATCCCCATCGGACAGCTAAGGTTACAGTGCTATCTGTCTTGGCTTTGTTTCGTCTGCTGAAAACCACAGTCCAAAGAGGGCATCAGTCTCACCAGCGAGTGCAGCATGATCATCATACATGTCTCTAATATTCCACGTCCGTTAATCTTCCGAAAACTAACACAATTTCCGACTATTTCCTGTGTCTGTGTGAATGGAAGATTACATGAGCAACTTTCTAGATCAATATCACCCACCTACAAAAGGTAGTTATCTAGGCACACCACTAATGCCGAACCCAGGAAAGCATTAGCAAAGCAGATTCGAGGACATAGATGCACCATGTGAACCACACAACCACTAGACTCCAGCAAAACTGCATGACGGAGCCGACAGGCTACATGGGTCCGTTTTACTTTTGGATTCGTCACATTCACGTTTTCCACGTTGATTTGCCTGCTCTTGTGTCAGAACTTCTCAACCATGACCGGACGTTCGGTGGTGTACCACCCTTCCAGAGACGCTTCACGACTCGCTGCCATAGGAATCGCGTACATGTGGAATGTGTGCAGTAACGTGAGACTCGCCGCGGCGTGGGTATTCTGATCGGCAGCAGCGAACTTCACTTCCACTCTGCTGTCCGTGCACGGCTCGGCACCTATCAAAGCCACCGACGCGCGGGACAACGGCCTCGTGCCGAAACACTGCGACTGTCATCCCCTATTGAGGGGCCGATTCATCAAGTCGCATCACCCATAAGTGGTGGCTCTTCATCTTACTCCATCGATACGTCAAGGGAAACAGCACCGCCGGCAGCGGTTCGGCGAACGATACGCACGGCCGCAAGTTACAGCCGACACAAAAGGAGGGATCCAGGCGGCCTTGATGCCATCGCTGCGCCATCCTGTTGACAAGCTGCATTGCAATTTGAACACGAAGGATGTATTAAGCGATCGAGCGTGATACACCGCCTGCAATAACAATCCGTCACATGTCTGTCCCGTATCTTCTGCTTATCTTAATCGAGCGCGCTACGCACACCGGTGCACTGTGCACGGCAGCGCCCCGTGCACATTGGCGCGCTCTCGCTGAATGTGTTAGGAAATATGTCTTCATGATGCGGACGCCTCATTTATCACAGAACGACGCGGGCGAGGTGGCCCGTCGATGACAGGGACGGACATCGCGCAGCGTCGCAGTCTCCAAACCGGGTGGAGTTGGCAGGCGGTTTTCTGTTTATTGAGCGTTTCACGACGCACTGTACGTACGATCACGGCTAATGGCGCCACCCACACTGATTCTCCAGCGGGCCGCGGGATTGAGAAATGTCCCGAGTGGTGCGAGTGTTCAACCGGGGACTTTTGGTACCCAGAGCTCAACACCCTAACCACTCGGCCATCGCCGTCTCGGGGGAGGGCTGGTGGCAAACAAGACGACAGAGGTGGCAGACAGAGTTGGTTGTTTGATGTGCCGGCACTGACAAACGGCCAAGTAAATATTGGACTCTGCTGCTATATCTGCTATACAGGATAACATTTTAATCGGTGCGGCCGTATTTTCATCATGTCAGCACAACGGCGATTCTAGTGATGGTACATGCGCTGTGTGTCACGTCTTGATCGTATATCATGTGATATGGTAATAATACAATATACTGGTCATGCACTTGAGGTTACCGTGATGAAGATTCGTACGCCTTGGTCGAATGGAGACTTCACAGTATGTAAATTTGAAAGAGTAATAGCTCAGCACTTCGTCCAAGCCGAATCTCAAGAATAGCACCCGGTTTTTATTGTCGCTACCAATTGCGGTCGATGAACCGCGGCCCGGGCAACTGCATTGCCTCTTGGCTCCTCTTTCCAGTGGCCACAGGGCAAGTTTCTGCGGTGTTCTGTTGGAGAGCTTCGGCGCTGACCCGGGCTGCAGTAGGTCTGGTGTTGTCACGGAGTTGGTCTGGGCTACTTTACCACCCGAATTATGCTGCTCCCGTTGCGTCAGTGCTCCCTACCGCACTCCATCTCTCACACTGGTGTTCGGACCACTGTGCAGCCAGTCGCCGGCCAAACTCTGTGTCTTGCAACGGTACCGTGCCTGTCACACTGTCCAGCGTCACACCCTGCTCCTCACCTTACTTGGCGCTCCGCCTCTCACCATGACGGTACCTCTGCGCCTCACCCTGCTTATCCCGTCCCATGCGCCCCACCCTGCTTCTCATCATGGCGTTATCTTTGGCTCCCCACCATGCTTCTCACCATGACGGTATCTCTAGGGCCTTGTCTCCGCCTACACCCCGCTTCTCATCATGCCGGTATCTCTATCGCCTTGTCTCCGCGCCTACCCCGCTTCTCATCATGACGGTACCTCTAGCGCCCCGTCTCCGCGCCCACCCTACTTCTCATCACGACGGCATCTCTGACGCCCAGTTTCCGCCTCCACCCACTTCTCACCGTGGCAGTATCTCTGGTGCCCCGCCCCGATTCTCACCATGGTAGGTAGCGTCGTCCCTGGTGCCGCGGCGGCCGAAGCAACTGTGGTCGACCATCTGCAGGAGGGCGGCAGTCTTGCCGGTGCCCACGCCGCCGGCCAGCACGCAGCCGCGGCCCGGCGAGCCCAGCAGCAGACCCTCCAGCTCGGCGAACAGCCAGCGCCGGCCCAGGAACAGCGGGTCCTGCTCCTGCTGGGGCACCTCGAAGAAGAGCGGCTTCAGGCTGAGCGGCTGCGTCCGGAACGGCGACAGCCGGGCTGTGGGAGGCCGGAGACGGGTCAGGTCGGGTCGCACGGGAACAGTGGAACACAGACACGGGTCGGGTGCAGTAGCCGGCCGACCACCGTTTAGGTGGCCATAGGGCGGGCATCAACGCATATTGCTGGCGACGGCAGGCACCAAATCCAGCCTCATTGCCAGACGGGAGTGGCGCTCATATAATCCAGTTAAGTCCAGATGAGCACCATTCGCGCAGAGTTCCCGCTCGCGGCTTTCCCCTACCGCGCGGACCAGATCCGCGACAATCGCTTCATCTAAGCGGCGCGCGGCGAGCTCGCCGCGCCACTTTTGACCATCCAATTTGCGAATGCACGTGCTGCGGCCGGACGCCCCAGACGGCGGCGGCTTGGCCCGGCGAGTTGCGCCCACGCCATCCGGTCGTACCTTTCACGTCGACGGCGGGCGTGACGCGCGGACAGCGGGCCGATCTGCGCACCGCCTGGCAGCGCGGCCCCCGGAAGGCGCCCGCGTCGTCGGAGGCGGCGCGGCCACCTGTGCACGGCAGAGGTCCGGCTACAGCGAGCCACGCACACACACACGG
Organism: Imbricaverruca yamaguchii; assembly: GCA_034440575.1. Taxonomy (NCBI): domain Eukaryota; kingdom Metazoa; phylum Arthropoda; class Thecostraca; family Neoverrucidae; genus Imbricaverruca; species Imbricaverruca yamaguchii. The sequence goes on along the minus strand of JAOTOL010001601.1, from coordinate 1,143,662 downwards.
CACGGCACGGCAGGCCGGGCAGCGAGCCACACGCACACACACGGCACGGCACGGCACGGCCGGGTAGCCAGCCACACGCAGGCCTGGGCCACACCACGGAAAACGTCCGGCTACAGCCACACGCACACACAGGCCGGGCAGCGAGCCACGTGCAGGCCCAGGCTACGGCACGGCGAACGTCGGATTACGGCAGGGCGACCGGCGCAGCCGCCACAGACCCATGCCATACTACAGCAGGTCAGGTGAGTCACACGCAGGCCTAGGCCATACCTGGGCAAGAGGAGGACTACAGCGGAGCGGCCGCCACAGCTGCTCACAGGATCAACCGGGCCACACCGCGGCAGACGAAGGACTACGGCACCACGGCCTGCTGCGGCCGCACGCACGTGCACAGGCTACACAGTCAGCGCGGTAGCTTAGTTCACGCCATGCGTCTGAAGTCTGCCGCGCCGCATCAGTCAGCCACAGACGCAGGAGCGTGCGTACGTGAGATGTGAGCGGGAGAGCGGGAGGGGCGAGAGACAGCCGGACGTGCGGGAATGAAGCGGGCGGGGCTGCTCAGGCCGAGCTGGTGGCGGGCAATTGGTGGACATGGCTCTTCAGACAGAGTCGGTGTTGGGCAGAAGGACGGCGACCGATTTTCGCAACAATGCGATTTAATCGGTTCGCGTAGCCGGCTGAGGGCGCGTTAGTGTCACGGTCAGCGTCAGGGGAGGGGGGGGCGGCAGCCCGTTACACACGACCCGCCACTCACCGATCGAGTTCCGTCTGGACTGGATCAGCGGGCTGGCCGACGTGGTGGAGCCGCTCAGCGACATGGACATCAGCGAGCCGAAGCTGTCGTGTCTTCGCTCGGAGCGAAGGTGGGCCAGCTCCGACTCGCTCGAACCTGGCGGACAATGGCGGGCCGCCGTCAGCGACGTCGTGCGCCGCTCGCTGCCACCGTGTCGGCCGGCGGAGCGGCGGGCGCGGGGAGTGTCACGGGGAGTGTCACGGGGAGTGTCACGGGGAGTGTCACGGGGAGTGTCACGGGGAGTGTCACGGGGAGTGTCGCGGGGAGTGTCACGGGGAGTGTCACGGGGAGTGTCAGCGACCCGCGTCACCGTCCACCGCCGGCCAAGACGGAGTGCCAGTCGGCCGGCCGCCATGCAGCCTGATGGCGCGCCGACATTTAATATCATTTGCATGCGGTTCGCGTTAGTTGATCGCCGGCATTTATATACAGCCCCGGCACCGGTAGCTGTGGGCAGACAGGCCGCCCGGCCACCATGCACTCCAGCATCGTCTACTGATCCGGCTGCCCCCGGCTCCTGCCCACAACCCGGGGCCACCGGCCAGAGATGCACTAATCTACACCGCCCAGACCATGTGTCGCCCCTAGAGCAATGATCGATGATTGCTGCACATGTGGCGTCGCTAACACGTACGTCCACGTCTGACGAGTGCATGCCTAGGCGCAAATTAAACAACCAGTGGATGGCCAGCAAGTCGTGACATAGTGATTATTGCCGAGAAGCATTCGAGAAACACGCTGAGGGGATGAGAAGTTGGTCAGATGACGTAAGCTGACTCCGGTAGGATCCGGCGAATTTAGGAGAAATTGAACAGGACATCACAAGATGTGCCGAAAGCATGACAGATGTCTACTTTACAAGCTACGTGCTGACTAACGGACATCACTAAGCTCCTGTTCAACCGTCAGAGAACAGTACACCTGTTGGTTGATCCGCAGGGCTATGCGGACCAACTACTCGGGGTAGCCTTGACCGGCCTTGGAACTGCCGATCAGTAGATTCTGGGAAGCGAATTGGGATGTGCTCGTGAAGCTGGTTTGGTGTAGAATTGGCTCTGTGCTGGCGTCGTTGCCACATACTTCAGCGCAAGCTCTGCCACGGTTGAGGTGTGGCAACGCCTTGATGTGGCACTGTCCTGCGGCGTGGTGCTGCATTGCTACGACGAGACGTGCCCTGGCACCTCGGCGCGATGATGTCACGTGGTGACGTCACACACACACACGCCGACGCGGCGCGACGGCCACTCACCGGTCAGCGTCGAGACGGGACTGGTGTTGGCCGACTTGGCGTCGTAGTGGACGAGCGAGGCGCGCGAGTCGCGGCCCGAGCTGGCGCCCGAGCGGCTCGAGCGCGACCGCTCCGAGCCGGGCGAGCGCGACTCGGAGCCAGCGCCGGCGCCCAGCAGCAGGCCGAGCCGCGCGTACAGCGCCGAGTCCTCGCGCCGGCAGCCGGCATCCTCGTCCGTGTCTGTGGCAGGACGCTGCGTTAGTGGCCAAACACTACGTCAGCGGGCTACGTCAGCGGGCGGCGGCGGTACGAGCAGCGGCCGAACACTACGCCAGCGGGCGGCGGCCGCACGAACAGCTGTCACACACACACACGTAAACACGGATACAAAAAGTACCACAACAAAATCTGACTTAGAGCTACAATAGTTCCTCTTCACGAGGCAACGTGAAGCATAATGCAGTTTTTGTTTTACCTTACACAGGGACGTACAACATTTTCACGTTGTACTAATAATTTTGATTTGCTGATTATGCTATTCAAGTCACAAATGCGGATTCGTCCACTTCCAAGGCATTTTCAAATACAGCCAAGTAGTGACAGAGTAGCACTAGAAGTATGTGGCAGCGGGAATATTGTCCACCGCAACCTTGCAATGCTATAATCTTGACAGCGTTACAAATAGTCAAACATACACCGGCCTCCAGTCTTCAAAACTAAGAGGACCTTCCCGAACCACTGGGAGATGCGGAACTGGCTCGGATATATTATTTTTTTAAAACAATAGTTGCGTCTCTCCCGGCTCGAAGTCCAAGGGGATTGCTTATCAGCCATTTCACCAGCACAGCAATGTTTGTCGGTGTGCACCCAGCCGTGTGTGTCTCCCGAGAATAGCCTCTGAGACGCGTGAGTCCGAACTGGTGATTCCAACAGTCTCCACCAGGGAGCGGGGCAGGTCAGTTGACCGCCCGGTCAGGCACACTGCGCTGAATTGGTGACAACACAAGGCGAGTCATTTAGGGTTTAATTCATATCAGCCTTGCACCACATCGACAGAACGATCGAAGGCCGACGCCGGGTGTGCCTATGCATGTCGTGACGGCCGCGTTGATGCGTTATGCCTACGTATCGCATTCCACCAGTTCAACATTGGATCTGATCATTGGCTCTCTCGAGAGCCGGACTTGTGCCGGCTGGCTGCTCCCAAACACCCCGCGATGTGACTGGAATGGACACGATCGTCTTCACTGTGGCGTGCACAGCCTCCAGCGCTGCAGACCATATGCGGGCACGTGACGGCACAGGTGCCGCCAGTGTGAAGTCACGTGACGGGACGGCGACCACCGGCATACAGTCACGTGACAGCAAAGAGGAGCACTTACCCGATGAAAATGCAAGCCTTCTTAAAAGAAACTCGGCGTGCGAAAAGTCCAGGATATTGGGACAGTTCAAATGCTGCTTGTTAGATGTGGCTTGCAGACTATCACCATGCGAATGTAAACTATTTAATTACCCCCTTGGAACTTCGCACGTCTGACGTCACACGACTTAATCACTACTTTCAATTCCACTTCTCGACCAAGAAAATTTCCTTTATTATTAGGTTGTGATGGAATACAATTATCAAACGATGAGTTGTTGGAGAGTTGAATGATATCACAATGGAGTGATATCACAATTATTCACAGGTCAAGGTAGCTAGTTCCAAATTCAAGTCTAAGAAGCATTTTTATGTTTTAACAAATGTACTAATCAATCAAAACCGAGGAAACATTATACATACCGGGTTGTCGTTTCACTTTCGTAACACGTTATGCGTTATGCGTTCCCTCGATTTCCCTGTTATAAGAACCATCCATTTCTTCTTATTGCTACCCGAAGCATCACCTTCTCTGCTTTCTATCGGGTAACAAGCTGGCACATGATCAGAGACCCGTGCAAGGTCAGACGTCCGCGCCAGCCTTAAATGGCCGGCATACTAACGACCAGGGTACGCCCCGCTCTGTACGAATGCTAAATTGTACTAATCCTGGTGATGGCGATTTTGCTTTGGGACGGTGTTTGACTCTGGGGGGAATGGTTTTTGCCTGTGACTATATTTAGCTCTGCTATGCTAATGCCACCAACATTTCGATGTCACTAATTCTATGTTGCGTGTTATTACTTTGCTTTCCATCACTTATCTAGGGGTGCCACAACATGCCAATGCTCCGCATGGGTGTGAATATGATGCTTGGATTTGTTGGGGAACACTCTTCGTCGCCTGACGCCCCCCCCCCCGCCCGCCCCGTCACCCCCGCCTGACCGTGGGTGACGGAAGTATAAAAACATACACGGTCACGTGACCGAACGGTGGTCGCCAGTGAGCAGCCACGTGACGGTACAGCAGCCTCCAGCGCACAGTCACGTGACAGGCCAGCGGCCGCCCCCGCGCCATCCTCTGCCGCCGGCGACACGCCACGTCGGGAGGGGCCCGAGTGGCCGCCGATCGGCCTCGGCGCGGTCGCCCGTGACGCGACACGGCCGGTGACGACGGCCGGGTCGATACCATCCGGCAAGGTCGACCGCCGTGGGTCGAACAGGCGACGATAGCATCGGCCGGCCCAATAGGGCGGCCGACACCCCCCCCCCCCTCTGCAGCGCCGGCGTCATGCACCATGCACGGCGGCGAACGGTCGTCTGCACGGACCGGTCCTCGATCGGCGACCGGCCAGACGGCGATCGGCGCCGGAGCTATCGCGCCGGCCGACGCCAAAGATGGCTCGCGACCTTCTGCCTCTCCCGGCTACCGTGCAGGTCGCCGGTGTCGCCGGTGTCGCCGCCGTCGGGCTGCGAGATTGATTGACTTGCGGAGCTCGGTGGCGGGCACACGGAGTCGTTGTGCCGCGCCCGATCAGCCCGGTCTTGCGCACTTGCGTTATTTATAGAGTTGATCAAATTTCGACAATAACGACCACCGTCAAACGTGTTCGTGAACGTTTTCCCCCGCTTTCAGGTTCACAAACAGCTATCAAATCACAAATCAAATCACACAAATCGCAAATCACTGGCTATTACCTTCGCATAACGGCGTAGGGCATCAGAATGAAAGGGCTATGGGAGAAAGGCGAACATATGGTCCAAATGCAAGCTCGCCGCGTACGGAACATGGCAGACCTCAGAGAAGTGGGCATGGCCACAGAGTGGGCAGGCCTGTTCTAGGCTCATGCCCTGACGAGGAAGCACTGGTCGAATCCTGTCGCTCCATAGCAGCGCAGTTCGTTCTCTTTGATGGAACCGACGGCAGCTGACAAACACTGGCAGCAGATATGGTCAGCATGCGATGGCTTTGACAAGCAACGCCTACGACCCGTGTCAGAAAACAGGGTAAGTCGTCAAGTCATCCCAGGGGCGACCGCCGATCCGGCTCTGACGCTGACACAGCTGCTGAATATTTCTGACAGGTTGCATGCTAGCGGCACTGGGTACCTGGCCATAACATGACACTGCGTGCTCAATCACCACCACCGCAGCGAACCCCGTCCGCTAGGCCAACAGCACGCTGGTCAGCGGCACGACGCCAACACGCTGACCACCGACAATGGTGGTGGCTATTGGTGTTACGACACGTCGACCGTTGAGTCATGCGACATCGCCAATATCTCACGCCGATTGGCCGCGTGCGAAGAGTAGCGACAGGTGAGACTCGAACCTACAACCTTTCGATTGCGAACCGGGCAACTTACCCATAGACTACTCTTCCAACTGACCAACGCGAAGCAACACACTGACCACCGACGAAGCAACACATTGACCACCAACGAAGCAACTGTCAACTGCTGCGTCAGTTGACAGGCACACATTGCCAACTGACGCAACAGCAGCACGCTGCCCGCCCGAACACCCGCACAGCACCGACACAGCACCGACACGGCAACAGCACACTGTCAGTCGACACAGCACCAACACAGCACCAACACAGCACCGGCACTGCACCGGCACGCTCTGCGACTCGCCAGTGCAGCGGGGACGGCTGGTGGGCCGAACAGCACCGGTAACACAGGCCGGCCAGAGGGCTGTACAGCGCCGGTAACACAGCCCGTACATTGCCAGTAACACAGCCCAGTCAGTGGGCTGTACAGTGCCAGTAACACAGCCCGGCCAGTGGGCCGTACAGCGCCGGTAACACAGCCCGGCCAGTGGGCTGTACAGCGCCGGTAACACAGCTCAACCAGTGGGCCGTACAGCGCCGGTAACACAGCCCGGCCAGTGGGCTGTACAGCGCCGGTAACACAGCCCGGCCAGTGGGCCGTACAGCGCCGGTAACACAGCCCGGCCAGTGGGCTGTACAGCGCCGGTAACACAGCCCGGCCAGTGGGCCGTACAGCGCCGGTAACACAGCCCGGGCAGTGGGCTGTGCAGCGCCGGTAACACAGCCCGGCCAGTGGGCCGTACAGCGCCGGTAACACAGCCCGGCCAGTGGGCTGTGCAGCGCCGGTAACACAGCCCGGCCAGTGGGCCGTACAGTGCCGATAACACAGCCCGGCCAGTGGGCCGTACAGCGCCGGTAACACAGCCCGGCCAGTGGGCCGTACAGCGCCGGTAACACAGCCCGGCCAGTGGGCTGTACAGCGCCGGTAACACAGCCCGGCCAGTGGGCCGTACAGCGCCGGTAACACAGCCCGGCCAGTGGGCTGTACAGCGCCGGTAACACAGCCCGGCCAGTGGGCTGTACAGCGCCGGTAACACAGCCCGGCCAGTGGGCTGTACAGCGCCGGTAACACAGCCCGGCCAGTGGGCCGTACAGCGCCGGTAACACAGCCCGGCCAGTGGGCTGTACAGCGCCGGTAACACAGCCCGGCCAGTGGGCCGTACAGCGCCGGTAACACAGCCCGGCCGGCCGGGCCGCCACCAAAGGCAGCCGTGACAAGACGACACCCGGAGAACATTTGCCCACCATTGTGTCGGGCGGGGAAGGTGAGACGCTGCCCACGTGAGCTACGCCCGCCGACGGTCGACAGAGTTCGAGGTGGCCGAATGCGGCGCGGCTGGCGAATTGATACGTCGGCTGGCGCATTAGCAGCGCGCCCACGTCGGCGACACTAACGCGGAGTCGGTGAAATTCGGGCGCGCGCAATTCACGCGCCGACCGGCTCATCCCTCAGCCGTCATAGCCAGCGGCCCAGGAAGGACCACGGAGCCGCCGCCCACTTTACGCAATTGCACCGGCAGACGTGGCGCGCTATTCCCAGTCGGCTGGCGTGGGACGTGTGGCGCACGTCTCGTGCGGCACGTGATGTCTGGTCACACCGCCTCTGCGGAGCTGCTGACCAACCCGACACCGACGCCGGGGACCACCCCAGACGGTGAAGAGCACGGGAACCACCGCATACGTGGAATACGGGGACCACCTCAGATGGTGTGGAATAAGGGGACCACCCCAGACGGTGAAGAGCACGGGAACCACCGCAGACGTGGAATACGGGGATCACCTCAGACGGTGTGGAATAAGGGGGTTCAGACCGTGACCAACACGGGGACCACCTCAGACCAACACGGTGACCGCCTCAGTCGGTGACCAACACGGGGACCACCACAGACGGTGACCAACACGGGGACCACCTCAGTCGGTGACCAACACGGGGACCACCTCAGACAGTGACCAACACGGGGACCACCTCAGACGGTGACCAACACGAGGATCACCTCCGACCGTGACCAACACGGGGACCACCTCAGACGGTGACCAACACAAGGACCACCTCAGACGGTGACCAACACGGGGACCACCTCAGAAGGTGACCAACACGGGGACCATCCCAGACGGTGACCAACACGGAGACCACCTCCGACCGTGACCAACACGGGGACCACCTCAGACCGTGACCAACACGGGGACCACCTCAGAAGGTGACCAACACGGGGACCACCTCAGACGGTGACCAACACGGGGACCACCTCAGAAGGTGACCAACACGGGGACCATCCCAGACGGTGACCAACACGGAGACCACCTCCGACCGTGACCAACACGGGGACCACCTCAGACCGTGACCAACACGGGGACCACCTCAGAAGGTGACCAACACGGGGACCACCTCAGACGGTGACCAACACGGGGACCACCTCCGACCGTGACCAACACGGGGACCACCTCAGACCAACACGGTGACCGCCTCAGTCGGTGACCAACACGGGGACCACCACAGACGGTGACCAACACGGGGACCACCTCAGTCGGTGACCAACACGGGGACCACCACAGACGGTGACCAACACGGGGACCACCTCCGACCGTGGCCAACACGGGGACCACCTCAGACAGTGACCAACACAGGGACCACCTCAGACAGTGACCAACACGGGGACCACCTCAGACGGTGACCAACACAGGGACCACCTCAGACAGTGACCAACACGAGGATCACCTCCGACCGTGACCAACACGGGGACCACCTCAGACGGTGACCAACACAAGGACCACCTCAGACGGTGACCAACACGGGGACCACCTCAGAAGGTGACCAACACGGGGACCACCCCAGACGGTGACCAACACGGAGACCACCTCCGACCGTGACCAACACGGGGACCACCTCAGACGGTGACCAACACGGGGACCACCTCAGAAGGTGACCAACACGGGGACCACCTCAGACGGTGACCAACACAGGGACCACCTCAGACGGTGACCAACACGAGGACCACCTGGGACCACCTCAGGCAGTGACCACCTGATCTGGCGGTCAACATGGGCGCGGCCGCAGCCCACCGCAACCGGTCGGATCTGGCGGAGAATAAGCCTGGGTGTACCGCGGCGCAGTATCCGGCGTGCCGCGCCGGTCCTATTTGTTCAGTGTGTTGACACCGATCCGGGCAATCGGAGAGGTGGCGCCGGGTCGGCCTTCTGACGAGCCGCGCGGCGCCGTACCGTCACGTGACTCACAGCCACACTGTCACGTGACCCACCCCCTTACCGTCACGTGACCCACATTCTTACCGTCACGTGACCTACATTCTTACCGTCACGTGACCCACAGCCGTACCGTCACGTTACCCACCGCCTTACCGTCACGCTACCAATACAAGCGGGGAAGACGATTGCAGACTCCTAGGAACACATTAGGGGTGGGGTGTGGGGGGATGGATTTGCATGCTCGTTCTGCACATTTAACGCGTAGGCCTCTTGATAGATGCTTGAAAGACATTGGGTTATTCACGACGCATTTCATGCACATTCACGGCTAATGGGGTTTAAAGGATATTGCGGGATATCTATTCCCTCATCATCAATTGTCACAGACCACATGAGCAAAGCTAATATGCTCTAACCTGACTGGAAATGCATGGCCCATAAAGTCACATGACTCTAAATTTGTTGTTGTATCGCGAGCACCACATAAGTTTGATTCTTCGGTAACACACGCCCATAAATCGAACTCGTAAGTTCAAAATTGCACGCAAGCACCGTCAGAAACTGGATTGGATACTCCAGTAACATCCATGGGACAACACTTTGCCAGAGTCGGAGGTCATACGTACAGGCCTACGTAGGCACAAGAGAGTCTTAAGCCTTATCATGATAAAGTTAAAGTCAGCTGTGTCGAAGGAGACGGGAACTACAAGTTAAAGTCGACTGTGTCGAAAGAGACTTGAACTACACGAAAACAGTCGCGCAAATATCATCCAATCCTCTGCACAAGCACCGTCATCCATCGCGCAGCGCCGCCGACAGTGAGCTACTGCAATTGCTGATACTGATGGCGGGGCAATCTGCGGTGCAGTTGGACCCGACTTCCGACATTATTACACACTGGCATCCACGCTCAATTGTCTTGAAAGCCACCGCGCGGCGGCATGAGTAACGCCTTGACACACCAAGGCCTCATTTGCACGTAGCGGCATGCTGTCCTCCGCGCTCTGCCTCACACGCTGCGACGCAGTTCAGCCACGTCCCGCGCCGTCGGCACTCCGCGCCGAGACACTACCCGTGGTTGGCTGTGGCATTACCCAGCATTCCCACCATCGCCTCACACGGGCAGCACCAACCGGGCACCAGGCAGCGCCAGCACTGAGCCGTCGGCACTCGACGCCGAGACACTACCAGGAACTATGCTGCGACACTACCCGGGGTTGCCTGTGGCACTACCCAGCACTACCGTCGTCACCTCACACCGGCAGCGCCAGCGCGGAGCCGCCACCTCACCTGACAGCGGCTGACAACTGTCGACGCCGATGGTGTTGGTGCGGTTGGTGCGATTCTGTCGTGCCACCAGTCGCAGCAGCTTGGGACTGGCGGCCACACGGCGCCGGCTGGCGGGCGGTGTGCTGTACACTGCGGGCGAGGTCAGGTCAGGTCAGACGAGGCCAGCTGGGGTGATATCGGGTCATACCTGGTCGGTCAGGTCAAACAAGGTGAGGTGAGATTAGGTCATGCCGGGTCAGGTCAGCTCAGGCAAGGCGAGGTGATATGAAATCGAGTCATATAGGATCAGGTCGTGTCAGGTCAGGTCGGATTCGACTGGAACTTGTGAGTCGGATCTGGTTATGTGCGGGCGGATTCGGTCGGAACAGGTTAACTCAGGTCAGGCCATGCACATTTTGGTCAACAATATCAGTTCAATTGGATCGTTCCTGGTCGAACCAGGTCAGGTCAGACCAAATCCAGCCGAAGAAAGTCGAGTCGCACCAGGTCCGACTAAGTCTGAGCGGCCGAATCTAATTAGTTCGCAACACGTGCGAAACAGCTATTCCGCCGGGCCCGGAGCACATGGGGCGCAAGGCACGCGCCGAAATCCACCAGGGGCCGCCGGGACACTTCCGGCATACGGCGGCACGACACGAAGTGACGCAAGAAAACGCGACGACGGCGCAAAACATGGCGCTGCGTCGACGTGCTGACGCGGGCAGCCGTCTTCGGCGGCGGGGACACCGGTGCCGAGACGGCCGTGCACGCGGCGGCTGCACACCAGACGGCCGACCACCCGGAGTCGGCCCATTCGCCGGTCCTGCAACCACCCAGAGTCGGCCCATTCGCCGGTCCTGCAACCACTCAGAGTCGGCCCATTCTCCAGTCCTGCAACCACCCAGAGTCGGCTCATTCTCCAGTCCTGCAACCACCCAGAGTCGGCCTATTCTCCGGTCCTGCAACCACCCAGAGTCGGCCTATTCTCCGGTCCTGCAATCACCTAGAGTCGGCCTATTCTCCAGTCCCGACCCACCGCCTGCAGCCGCCCAGAGTCGGCCCATTCTGCAGTCCTGACCCACCGACGCGCGCCGCCTGCAACCACCCGCAGTCGGCCCATTCTCCAGTCCCGACCCACCTGGGCTCGCCGTTTGCGGCTGCTACAGCGTGCGACCGGCGATGCGTCCAACACGTTCGGCGTCGGCAAGTGCGGATGAGAGACGGGTGGGGCGGCGGTATTGATGGCAGACACGTGGGAAAGGTCACAGCAGGTGGAGCCCGTCCGCCACAGGTGTGCACGGCTCGGCTGGGGGATTGGGCCGGTGTTATGTGGTTTCCCCGTGTGGTGAGCGGAGTCATTGGTCGACGGCGGGAGGGCGGGGGGCGGCATAGTTACTATGGACGTCACGATGCAGCTGGCACCAAGTATCCATCACTCAGTCTGGCTGCACGTCGGTGGCGAGTCAGGTGTCGTTGGGCGAAGCCTCATTAGTCTGCCTCCCATTAAACGAACACTCACTTGTCTCTTTTCCATCACACAGGCACTGGCTACTTTGTCTGTCTCACCAAGTTGACACTCACTGAGCTTTCTCCCAACAGGACACACCCACTGAACTGCTCCCCTCGTGGGACACTTACTGAGCTTCCTGCCATCGGGAGACACTCACTGATACGCGTCCAACTGAAGGTCGCCGGTTGGGCTCCACTACGCAACAACCCGCTGGTCTGTCTTCAACGCTCTATGATCTGTCTCCCAATATTCACTGCTCTGTATTCCTACAATAACTGGTTAGCTTCCCAACACTCCCTACCAGTAACTTGAAGAACACGCTAACTGGATGGTAAATGCCCCGCCAGCGATTTAAAGATGACGTCAAGTTCCGGGATAATTCCGGCTAAGCTGAGCAATCTTCAAGCAAAGCAGGCTTCATTTTCACGCGTATTACTGGAGCGCTTTCCCATCTGGTGAGAAACTCCTGAACGGATAACTGCTCACTGGTCTGTCTCCCAACATTCACTGGTCTGTCTCCCAACATTCACTGGTCTGTCTCCCAACATTCACTGGTCTGTCTCCCAACATTCACTGATCTGTCTCCCAACATTCACTGGTCTGTCTCCCAACATTCACTGATCTGTCTCCCAACATTCACTGATCTGTCTCCCAACACTCACTGGTCTGTCTCCCACCCGGCGGAGGCGTCAGGTAGCTGGTGGTTCTGTTTCCGATGTCACGAAGAGGAGAGCACGTCAGGGAGTCCCGTCCTGGCGCTGCTCCGTTGTCGTGTCGTGCCTGAGGGTGAGGCAGATCAGGTCAGGTCAGGTCAGGTCAGGTCTGGTCTCATAGCAGACAGTCAAGACCACCATGTGATCATCTCCACATGATGATGACACTGCTGAAAAGACTGGTGGCCAATGAAGAGGTGTCGACACTTACGGGAGGGTGGGTCGTCTCAGAGGGTACAACGAAGCTTTCTTACAACGAGGGAAGAACACATTTGACAGTGGGCGGATACAAACACACTTGGGTTTGCATTAGAGGAGGAAGGTGGAAATTTCGCCTCGGTCTATATATAGACACCACTTGTGGGCTGATGATCAGAAGCGGCATCGTCAGCCGGCGGGAGCAGGCTACTGTCGGCGCAGCTGAGAGGTCATCAGCTGACTGTACGGCATCGGCGACTATCTGGGCATCGCGGCGGCTGCCGCGGTCGTGGGCTGCGGGCGGCGCCCCACACCCCGCCCGTGGCCGTGGGCAGGGTGGTGCGCACACGGCCAGCCGTGGGCTGTAGGCGGCGCCCTACACCCCGCCCGGGCGCCATGGGCTGCGGGCGGCGCCCCACACCCTGTCCGTAACGTGGGCGGGGTGGTGCACACACGGCCAGCCGTGGGCTGTAGGCGGCGCCCTACACCCCGCCCGGGCGCCATGGGCTGCGGGCGGCGCCCCACACCCTGTCCGTAACGTGGGCGGGGTGGTGCACACACAGCCAGCCGTGGGATGTAGGCGGCGCCCTGCAACGCGCCCGTGGCCGTGGGCAGGGTGGTGCGCACACGGCCAGCCGTGGGCTGCGGGCGGCGCCCTACACCACGCCTGTGACATGTGCGACGCCCTACACCCCGCCCGTGACCGTGACCGTGGGCGGCGCCCTACACCCCGCCCGTGACCGTGGGCTGCGGGCGGCGCCCTACACCCCGCCCGTGGCCGTGGGCGACGCCCTACACCCCGCCCGTGACCGTGGGCGGCGCCCTACACCCCGCCCGTGACCGTGGGCTGCGGGCGGCGCCCTACACCCCGCCCGTGGCCGTGGGCGACGCCCTACACCCCGCCCGTGACCGTGGGCGGCGCCCTACACCACGCCCGTGACGTGTGCGATGTCGGCCGGCTCCGTTCTGCGGCACCGGCCACACCAGCCGCCGAATACGCCGACACACTTGCGGAGTGGGCGGCGCAGACGGTGCACCGGCGCCCATTCACCGCCGAGCCCGCTTTGGGCCGGCTCCATTTGGCCGGGCAGCTGGTGGAGCAGTTCACAATCCTATCCAGCCGAGAGGAGAGATTTAATCGGACAATTTTGCGCCGGCTAATGCCCTGTGCTCCAACTTAAACACCGGCTTGAAATGAGCACTACATCACCGGCGTCCGATGCCCTCCCTCTCAATCTGCCTGCTCACGGTAGCTGCAATTCACCTGCATGAACGCCGCGAAGTGTCCGTTAGTCTTCATCTTGGGTCGGCCGTGGAACAGGCTGGACATGCTGGAGCCCAGGGTGGTGGCCAGCAGACCTCCACCAGACTTGGCCGGGAAGACTGTCTTCTTCGGCGGGCCACCTGTCACAACGGTACGATTAGTTAGTATGTCAGTATTTTTATTTATTCATTTTTTTCCCACGATACATGCCATCTACGTGCAGTGGCTATTATGGACGGTCTGGGCTTGATGGCGTGCCAACTGTTATAACCATGATATAATATGTCAGTGTTCATAGTAGGTATACATCGGAACATGGCTCAGCTATGTTTGGTTGGTTATTTGGGATTAGGGGCGCATCGACTGCTTCGGTCATAAAGCGCCCATTCAGTTATGTTTGGCACTTGGCAACTGGGCAAGTGTGCAAAAGAAAGGAACGGAGCGTCACGGGGCAGCCATTTTTTTTTTGCAGAACAGAGCGTCACGTGACAGACATTTTGTCTGGCTGACGAAGGTGAGTGAGACAAAAGGTGTTGATATCAATTATCTGAGTTGGGGTTGCCAGTGCTCATTCCGCTTTAGATTTTGGACAAGACAATGCAGCGGGAGATGGGGGATGTGAATCTGTGAGTCGGCGGGTGCGATATGGCTATCGTCAGGACAAGTTCCACTGCACTAGCAACACTTCCTGGCACTAGCAGGAACGAATGAGTGAGGGTGACTCGACACCTTGAGCATGTAACAGTGAGTGAGTTGATGAGTGAGTGAGGGAGTGAATGAGTGAGTAAGCGAATGAGTGAGTGAATGAGTGAGTGGGTAGTAAGTGTTGTAGATGTGCAAGGCGTGGCAGTGAACACAAAACGCTTCACGGCTAAGTGTGTGAATAAAATGACAACTTACTGTCATGTGCGACCGCAAAGGCACCCATTCGGCGCGAGTATGGGAGGATTACACCGGAGGTAAGTGGTTGACCGTGAACACTCTTGCCCGCGGACTGGGGGCGACCCGTGCATGCGTCGAACAAGTGTGAGATGGGAGGGGCGGAGCAGCCAGGGCAGCGATGGATGACAAAGTGGACAACTTCAGTGTCGGCTGGCCGCCGCAGCACGCCTTACACGCGCTCGTAAACACGAATAATCCGGCCGGCGCCCGCCGCGCCGCCGATGAATGACCGACACCGGCGAACGTTACGACGCGACACAAAGCCGCCGAGTGGGCCTTTTAGCGTCCTATCCTCTTAGCGCCCGCTGTGAGCGACCAGGCGTTGAGCCGCGCGTCCGGGGTGCGCCGGCGCTCGTCCATGACGTCAGACGGTGCGTGCAGCGGACGTGGCGCACTTCTGACCCCGCGGACAGCGCTAATTACCACCACTTTGTCGGCTCAGACCGGCTTCAGCGCGATAACGTCTCGGCCCGTGTACACAGGGGACGGATGAGGGGGAGGGGGTTGGCGGCGGCACCGGTCGAGTCATGGTGACCAGGCATCCGTTAATTTGGCCACGGTGCAGGGGTCGTGGTGCCTACCGAGCTAGGTAACAGAGAGCGTCTTCGGCACCGGGACGGGGCGCCAATGCAGCGGCCCTCCGATCACAAGACAGGAATGCTCTTCCACAGACCGGGCTGGGTGGTCCTTCTCCTTCTCTGGCGCATATCAGATGGTAGGGCTTCAATCTATATCTTTGCATTGTTTTCCTTCTCTCTCCCTCTCTCTCTCGATTAAATCTCAATCACAGGCCTCCTCGATCACAAGGCGAGAGCCCTCTTCCTTCAACCTCTTGGAAATCCTCCTACTCTCGTTCGCAAAGCGGGTGGGTGTCTTCCTTTCATCTTGTGGGAGCCTCTCTGTCTCGGACACAAAACGGGAGTTGTCTCCACTCCGTCTCGCCGGAGTCTTAGCTCTTGGTTACAAAGCGGGAATCCTCTCCCTTTTCATTTTGTGTGAGTCCTCTTCATCTCGGTCACAAAGGGGAATCCTCTTCTCCAGTGGCGGCTGTTTAAGGAGAGGGGAGGGGCATTTGTGAATGTTGACATTAACCCATGGCAAATATTATACTTTGCTACCCCTTGATCAAACAAGTTCCCGCCGCCCTCGCTCGCCCCTCTCCCTTCCTCTTGGTCACAGAGGGGGGAGGGGGGCTGTGGCTGCCACTGCCGCTGCTGGATCGGCCGTGACCAACTCGTGCCGAGACAGCCTGATTAGGACAAGATACATCACGCCCTGTCCCATGCTGAAGCCGGGTCTGCGTACGGCACACGTCATCTTTCAGCAGGCGTGGCCAGTACGACATATCATGTCAGTAGACGTGACCAATGCGACAGGCCACATCAGCAGGCGTGGCCAGTGCGACAGACCACATCAGCAGGCGTGGGCAGTAGGACAGGCCACATCAGCAGACGTGGCCAGTGCGACAGACCACATCAGCAGACGTGGCCAGTGCGACAGACCACATCAGCAGGCGTGGGCAGTGCGACAGACCACATCAGCAGGCGTGGGCAGTACGACAGACCACATCAGCAGGCGTGGCCAGTACGACATACCACATCAGCAGGCGTGGCCAGTACGACATACCACATCAGCAGGCGTGGCCAGTACGACATACCACATCAGCAGGCGTGACCAGTACGACAGGCCACATCAGCAGGCGTGGCCAGTGCGACGACGCATGCACTGGCTGCAGCTGACTCAGCTTTTCCCGTGAGTGAAAACAGCGGCTGGACAGCCGGGAAGCTTAACCGGAACATCCAAGAAAAACATTATAAGGAGATTGGCGTAGTGATTTGTGGTCGTCTTGATGACAGTAAGACACTGAACATGACGTTTGTGGAAAATTAACGGTAAAAAAAATAACGCATGCTCACACACAAATGCATCTATAAAATGCATAAGTCAACGAATGAATGTTTTTTACAAATGCATGTTTATGTATGCTGTCTTACTTACACCCGGTGCCTGTTCAATGTTCGGAGTTTCAAAGCTTGACATGGGTTGAAACGTTTCTTCGAATCAACCAATCTCAGAAAATATGACATGAAAATGCACTCTCGGGAATTCTTGGAGGCAGATATGTAGCATGTTCCCAGACTCCAATGCATAGTTGCCATATTTATTAATTTACGTTCACATTCCGATTCGGAACATCTTATTTACATGTCTTGTACCCAACCTCGTGCTCTAATAACTGTCCCGGTGGCCGCTGAGAGATTAAGTCAACGGGTGGCTGTTGGAACGAAGGCCAATCAACCATTTCTACTGATTAGTCATGGAATGTCGGCAGCACCCTTCGATGTCTTCCACAAACCTCCGAGCAGTGTGGTTTCGACGATGTCACGTTTCCGACGGCACTTCGCCGATAGTTTATTCAGTTTTTAATGCGGGAGTTTCGTAGGCATCATATCCTGGGTTCACATCTTCTCACCTGTCTGCAATTTCATCCCTTCAGCAACCACTTGGCGTCAGAAGACTGTGACCATACATTGATCATGTATTCGAGTTTTAAGTCATGCGGCGCCACCAACTGTTATGTATAAAACAAAACAAAACATTTCCCTACTTGATACGCCAGATAGAAAGTTAGTACGGCCTCCGCTCTGTTAATTGTATGGACATATCCAATGGAACACGAACGCATAACAACGAGAATCAACAGGCCAAGTAAAAACAACATGAATGCAAATTAACCAAACTAACAGGATCAGATACTAAAAAGCATAATATTATTCAACTAAAAAGTATGAATTGTATTACAGTAGAAAAGAAAATGGTAACTAGTATCACAAATATGCAACAGAGATATACCTGAAATATCCCAAACACAAGTGGCTGATCACAAGTGGCTGATTAGTGTGCATTATGTGGACTTGCGAGATCTCATGGTCCACATTAATGTACAACCACACTGGACCGGTGCAGAACACGACTCTGTCACAACGCTTCACGCGCCCAAGCATCTCCCCCGCTACTCTGGGAGAACGCAGGTAGGGCACTGCGGCTGGCGAGTCGCCGGTCGCGTTCACTTTCACTCCGGGAAGCCCCCCCCCACTGCGGCCGAGCGGTGACTTGGGAGAACGCAGGTAGGGCACTGCGGCTGGCGAGTCGCCGGTCGCGTTCACCGAGCAGTTGCACTCGCGACAGCCACTCCCCACTGCGGCCGAGGGCGGCCACAGTGCTGACCTCTGGGAGAATGCAGGTCGGGCACTGGCGAGTCGCCGGTCGCGTTCACCGAGCAGTTGCACTCGCGACAGCCACTCCCCACTGCGGCCGAGGGCGGCCACAGTGCTGGCCACTCCTCTCGGGGTGGAGCACGCAGGCCTGGCGGCGACGGTCAGCCCTCAGTCGGCCGAGGGCGCCGGATACGTGCCGACGGTAGTCGCCCCTCCGCCGGCCGGCCGACCGGGCAAACATACCAATTATCCGCCGACGGAGGACCATAAACAATTTAGACGTACCATCAGACAAGCGCGCTCTCACGCTCGGGCGTGTGTCGCAGGCCGAATTTTCACGGCCGAAGACCTCTCGGGACATTCCCCATTTGGCTTGAACACCTGTCGGTGGATGTAATGCCGGTGTAAGCTTTTGTGCATGCATCAATGGTCTTGATGCAGGCATCGGGAGTCTTGATGCAGGCATCGGGAGTCTTGATGCATGTATTGGTAGTCTTGATGCCTGTTGCGTCAATCCTGATGCATGTATCGGTAGTCTTGATGCATGTATCGGTGGTCCTGATGCATGTATCACTCATTAGTGGTGGTGGTTCTTCCTCGGTCTACTGGTTACCACTCGATTCAGAGCTGTACGCCTGACTACAACTTCGCGGGCATCCGCTTCTGGTGGTGATGGAGATCTATCGCCAACCATCCGGCCAGCAGCCGCACAGGCAAATTATCCATAAATTGGGCAAGTTTGCCGCCAAACGACGCACTGTTCACAGTAGGTGGGCCGTTACCACATTCTTGACCTTCCGTTGTTTTGGTCGTCCGGCCGCGGCGCCGGCACCGCTCTCAAATTGCCGGCGAATGGCGGCACTTATGAGTGACTGACCATGCCTGCGATAGATCACCACACGAGGCGTAACGGCTACCGCGGCGGGGGCGCCGCACTCGATGAAAGCCCCCGACAGAGACGCGCGCACGACCCATTCTCCGGCCAATTAACATTCCTGGCCGGACAGACAGGGACAGCGACGGGCATGGGCACCAGCAGCACCAAGGGCGGGGGTAGACATGAACACATACAGGGAAAATAGCAGTCACGAGCACCAACAGCACCAAGGGCGGGGGTAGACATGAACACGTACAGGGAAAACAGCAGTCACGAGCACCAACAGCACCAAGGGCGGGGGTAGACATGAACACAAACAGGGACAGAAAGAATCGGGCATGAGCACCTATATCGAGAGAAGTAGACACAAACACCAGCAGCTATCGGGGCAGATGCGAACACCAACGTATACGGGGGTGGAGGCGAACATAAACATAGATATATAAACATAGCAAACACGAACACCAACAGAAACACGAGCAGATATAAGGACCCATATGGTCAGGAACACACACAAACATCAACAGAGACAGGAGCAGACATGAGCAGTAACAAGCACAGGAACGAACACCAACTGGATCAGGCTGAGCCAGGAGCACCAACGCAACAGAGGACATGTTCGGGATCGGAGGCAGATTCACGTCTCACCAGTTTCACAGTCACCACAGCGAGTAGGGGTTCTCAGGACGACACCGCCCTGCCGCAGTCGGAATTGTGATTCGGATTCCGAGGTGCAGTTTGGCTTTACACCGAGCTGATCTTCATCCTAATTGGTTTAAGGAAGTCCGACCGAGAAAGCCAATTAGAAAGCCAAAATGCCAGAGAATCCGTACGCTGTTGTGCAGTGGTTCTACTCAATTAAGAACGAAGTAGCGAGAATGGATGGTCGAAAACGAGATCCAGTGATGGGAGACCGGAATGGATTCTGAAGAGTTTCAGTCGTCTCGATTTTATCGCGATGGAGATAAAGCAATGCCATAGCTCAGTTGATTGGCTAACATCCAGCGATGGCCTCTCTGACCACCGACTCCAATGAAGCCAGATAATAAAATTAACACCAGACTAAAAGATTATCCGGACTGTGGGTGTCGTCTGGCCAGTCCTGCAGAAGGTCAGCGGCCTGGAACACACCCAGCTGCCAGCGCCGGTGTCTCGGCGCCGGCCCGCCTGGCCCAAAACTGACCCGTCAGGTGACGCTCACCGGCCGGGGGGGCTGAATAATGCATCGACTGGGCAGCGGCCGGTGGCGCAG
Source organism: Imbricaverruca yamaguchii (assembly GCA_034440575.1). Taxonomy (NCBI): domain Eukaryota; kingdom Metazoa; phylum Arthropoda; class Thecostraca; family Neoverrucidae; genus Imbricaverruca; species Imbricaverruca yamaguchii. The sequence goes on along the minus strand of JAOTOL010001601.1, from coordinate 1,123,503 downwards.
AGTCATCCATTGATCTACTCGTGGCGCGGCGCACTCCGACACGGCGTACCGTGTGTCGGACCGACAGGGCGCGACACTGCAGACTGTCGGACCGACAGGGCGCGACACTGCAGACTGTCGGGCCGACAGGGCGCGACACGGCAGACTGTCGGACCGACAGAGCGCGACACGGCAGACTGTCGGACCGACAGGGCGCGACACGGCAGACTGTCGGACCGACAGGGCGCGACACTGCAGGCCGCCTGTCGGACCGACAGGGCGCGACACTGCAGGCCGCCTGTCGGACCGACAGGGCGCGACACTGCAGGCCGTCTGTCGGGTCGACAGGGCGCGACACTGCAGACTGTCGGACCGACAGGGCGCGACACTGCAGGCCGTCTGTCGGGTCGACAGGGCCGCCGCCGACCGCTACATCGGCTTATCGAGCCGGCAGCGGCCGGCCACCGACCGGACCTACTCCGGCCCGTCAGTCATGTCAGTCGGCTGTCGCGGCGCGGCGACGGCCGCTTCATTCAGAAAACCATCGGCCCGACGTGACCGCCGCGCCGACTATTCTGACATCGCCGATACCATTAAATGGCCGATAAGCTGATTATCGCCCTGACAGGCGGTCACGGCGGACCGCGGCGGCGGCGACGGCGGAGGCGATCTGGCAGATTACACACGATAACCGCCACCGGGGGCCGTTCTACAGACATGCACGCCGGTGCATATGGGTGTGCGTTGGTGCCGATTTAGTACATTTTCAGGGCCTTGGCCGCCGCGTCACGCCTCCCGACTGCCACTGCTGGAATGACCCAAGAATGATGAACTATTTCTTGAATATGGGCGGGAACTCAATCGACTTCCACCCTCACATTTCCGCCACGTATTCAATGGCATTCTAGTGATATTCCAAAATTCACGCCTGTGCACAGATGGAACTAAACACTTACAGGAATTCAGAAATCTGTGGATACACACGTCAAAATGTTATATCGGTTCCCGTGCGGGGAACTGTTAATTAATACACTAAATACGGAAATTGACCAATCCATTTGAGGCACACACCTTCCCGCCATGTTCGCTGTACAATGAGGAGTTCAATCTGAAGTCATACTGGTGCATTTACGGGTCACATCAATTATGAGAAGTCGGATTGCCGTTTTATTTCCAAAGATAGCATCAATTTCATTGCACAGGCAGAGCCATTACGCTCCGACTTTCGCAGCGGCGGCGTAAGCCGATTAACACCAGAAAATGCGGCGTTTCCATTTCCGAGGAAAGGTGAACCGGCTGGCGCGGATTTGATCTACGATAGCCTTGATCCGATGTAAACAGCCGTTCTGTTGACAAGCGGGTGTCAGGTTTCCGTTGAATGCATGCGGTCGTGTTTGGTTGGTTATTGGTTTTACGACACGTTGACCGTTGCGTCATGCAGCGTCGGAAATCTCTCACGCTGGTTGGTCCCAGGCGAAGCGTAGCGACAGGTGCGACTCGAACACACAACCTTTCGATTGTAAGATGAGCAACTTACCCCTAGACTACTCGTCCCCATGCGGTCGTGTTTGCGAGCGCACGCGAGTGCGAGCGACGACACCGACAGATCCACCCGCACTCCTCGCAGCCGACGTCGTAGTCTAACCAGCACCGAGCCACTTCAGGGCCGGCTTAGTCCGGTTCTGGTCGGGCACGGCCGGTCTGGTGGGTGCGACGGGCTGGAGGGGGGTGGGGGTGGAGCGGCGGAAGTCGTTTTCCGTGCCCCCCAGTCCAGCCAGTCACGTGACAGGTGTGCCGGGCTCACGTGTGCCCCACATCGGGCGACGACAGCGGCGCGTTTTTATCGAGCCCTAATGGCGCTGCGCGGCCCGATACCGGCGATAGGTGACGCCGGCGCCGGCAAGTCCCGACTGTGACGTCACACAGGTCACGGTCCCGAGATACGGCAGCCGTTCGGCGACAGGTAACCCGGCCACATGCCACGACGTGACCGCGGCTGACTCAACACAATGCGCCCGGCACGCCGCCGGGCCCGAATACCACTCGCATGTGGGTAAACAAAGCTCACGTATCGACGGCGGTTCTCTAGAGCGACGCAGGTTTGTATTTCTCGATAACTGGGAGGACTATAGCGACCCAAACTATGACGGTGATGATGATTAGGGGCGTGTCATTCAATCAAAGTTTAATGTACTCGGGTCACGGAGACCAAGTTTCACAATCAATGAAAACGAGGTTAATAAAATAGCGCTGCGTGTCAGTAGCCATTGTCACATACAACTCAAATATGAATCACGCAGGTACCGGCTGGAACCATTAACAATTCCGTGGCCTGCTCTTCGGCTTTACTGCAAACCAGTCTTCGGTGGGGATTGCAGGTGACTCACAGCCGCCGGCAGACTGGCGGGAGGGTGCGGTCGTCCAAGCCTGTCACCGGAGCGGACCGGATGGGTGTGCGTGACACGATCGGGGAAGATAGCCGGCCGGCCGTCGGTGGCCAGACTCTGCCCAACTCTGCCCGCCGCAGTCGTCACGGCCAAGTCTGGGCCGCGCCACGCCGCGCCGCTCGTTAGCACGCCGACTGCCCGGCCGTGACTGGGAGATACCGGCCACGGCGTCACAGCTGATCTTCTGCCGACACAGTGGTCATTGCCACGTCGGGACCGCGCCGCTCGTTAGCACGCCGACTGCCCGGCCGCGACTGGGAGATACCGGCCACGGCGTCACAGCTGATCTTCTGCCGACACAGTGGTCATTGCCACGTCGGGACCGCGCCGCTCGTTAGCACGCCGACTGCCCGGCCGTGACCGGGAGATACCGGCCACGGCGTCACAGCCGATCTTCTGCCGACACAGTGGTCATTGCCACGTCGGGACCGCGCCGCTCGTTAGCACGCCGACTGCCCGGCCGTGACCGGGAGATACCGGCCACGGCGTCACAGCTGATCTTCTGGCGACACAGTGGTCATTGCCACGTCGGGACCGCGCCGCTCGTTAGCACGCCGACTGCCCGGCCGTGACCGGGAGATACCGGCCACGGCGTCACAGCCGATCTTCTGCCGACACAGTGGTCATTGCCACGTCGGGACCGCGCCGCTCGTTAGCACGCCGACTGCCCGGCCGTGACCGGGAGATACCGGCCTCGGCGTCACAGCTGATCTTCTGCCGACACAGTGGTCATTGCCACGTCGGGACCGCGCCGCTCGTTAGCACGCCGACTGCCCGGCCGTGACCGGGAGATACCGGCCACGGCGTCACAGCTGATCTTCTGCCGACACAGTGGTCATTGCCACGTCGGGACCGCGCCGCTCGTTAGCACGCCGACTGCCCGGCCGTGACCGGGAGATACCGGCCTCGGCGTCACAGCTGATCTTCTGCCGACACAGTGGTCATTGCCACGTCGGGACCGCGCCGCTCGTTAGCACGCCGACTGCCCGGCCGTGACCGGGAGATACCGGCCTCGGCGTCACAGCCGATCTTCTGCCGACACAGTGGTCATTGCCACGTCGGGACCGCGCCGCTCGTTAGCACGCCGACTGCCCGGCCGTGACCGGGAGATACCGGCCACGGCGTCACAGCTGATCTTCTGCCGACACAGTGGTCATTGCCACGTCGGGACCGCGCCGCTCGTTAGCACGCCGACTGCCCGGCCGTGACTGGGAGATACCGGCCTCGGCGTCACAGCCGATCTTCTGCCGACACAGTGGTCATTGCCACGTCGGGACCGCGCCGCTCGTTAGCACGCCGACTGCCCGGCCGCGACTGGGAGATACCGGCCTCGGCGTCACAGCCGATCTTCTGGCGACACAGTGGTCATTGCCACGTCGGGACCGCGCCGCTCGTTAGCACGCCGACTGCCCGGCCGTGACTGGGAGATACCGGCCTCGGCGTCACAGCCGATCTTCTGCCCGACCGGAGCCGGGAAGAAGCGTGTCAACCGGCACGACGCCTGTTCCGGCCCAGAGGACGGCCTTGTGTTGGCGCGGGAGCACATAGATGCACCGATAGCGGTATCGCCGCGTGCCAGTCAACATCCACATCCTGCTCCCCCCCCGCCCCCTCCTACAGCGGACCGATACGCACGTGACGTCACACTGTCACTTCAGACACGAGCCGGCGTGGTGGCGCCGGCGGCCATACCTTCCCACCCAGCCATACCTTCCCACCCAGCCATACCTTCCCACCCAGCCATACCTTCCCACCCAGCCATACCTTCCCACCCAGCCATACTTTCCCACCCAGCCATACCGTGCCTTTCCTGTGGGTGGTTCGCATCCGCGCATCCTGTTGGCGAAAGCCGACGCTGCGGATGAGCCAGGCTAATTAACGTGCTAGATCGGAGCCACCGCGTCGGTAAAACTTACAGACATAATTAAAAAGGCGTGGCGCCTGGCGCGGGCCGGATAATAAGAGGCACGCTCCCGGGATCAGGCACCGGGGATCAGGCCGGCGTGAAGGAAAAGTTCACCACCCAACTTCGGCATGATGAGGTCTGTCAGCTGTACGTCACATACCGACGTACAGGAATGCTAGCTGTACGCCACGTATGGTGAAGCATTGCAATGGGGATATATCGGGCCATCAGAACGTTATTTTAGTACAGCTATTTGGTTTCAGTGAAACGACTTCTCTACCATCAATCTGGTCATGCGCAATTCAATTAGAAAACATAGATCACAGACGGTGGAAAGAGACTTAATGCAAGCTGAAAATGACATCACAGAAGCTTACACACTACTATGCAAGACAATGCAAAGCAATTAATGACATATGCCTCGTATTAATGCAATCGTACGTCAAAAAGCTTGGCAGTGGAATTGCATTCCACCCATTCAGTATTCCTATTTACCACATCATCTTCTCGTGAAGCTTTGGAGCTAGTTGGGCTGCCGATGCTGTTAACATCACGTGGATAATGACATGCTTCATATACATGAACATCATTTTCAACCGTCCCCATGCCAGTTAATACCTATCAGTAAAGGCGGCTATAAGCAGAACCCGCGAGGTCAAGTGATAACAGCGCGAGTGAAGACGAATCTCCGTGTGCTTAGCTGAAGTGCAATTGTCAACAACGCGATTCAATGGAGCTCATGAGGTGCATGGTCTTGAGCGTATATACCGCCACGTGCACTCAAGCATGCATGCAGAGCCAAGCTGATGTTGGATGCGATTCATCCCCATAATGCATTGCTAGAAACACTTAAAAAACGTCACCCATGAATTCCGAAGCTTCGAGTTCAGGCCTGAGTCTTAACTCGAAACTTAATCGCGAACCAAATAATTTACTTATTTGCCACCCGGGTAGAACGGCTAGCGTCAGATACGATGCGAGATCTGTCTCCGCGCCAGGGGACGTCGCCACAAGCCCCTTTAAAAATAAAGATTGAGTGTACGTCGGGAAAAACACTGTTCAACATCGGTAGACCCCGTTCTGAGTGTGAGAATTCGAACCTCAAATGCCATATTACACAGTGAATCGTTGCTGAAAGTTTCCCGCGAGAGGAAATTTAGCCTTGAACTTTGCTTTAGACAGTGATTAATGTCACTGCGTGGATAATATCTTGATAAAAAGGGCAACCATACAACTAAAACAACACACATGCTCCTGAGTGGGAAGTTAGAACTTGAAACGGTGTACTAACAAGGCTAGTACAATTTCCAGAGACTAACGGCTATGACGTTTCGGGTCGACCCGGACCGCACGTACCTGTACAACAACCGTGAGAATATATTTACCACTAGGCTTCACACTCGCTCGTAACCAAAACATTGCTCTGCTTATAATGGTTCTCGGCCTCATGAATCAGCTATGTTTTAGGATTCTTTGCATGCGAGACGTCGTTGCGTATAACTTCGTACGAAAGATCAGGCATTTAAAGCTAGTGTGGATGCGGAATTCTACACGAGGTAGAAAGCATAGTCGTCGGGCACGTGCTACTGCAATCCATCTCAATCGAAATATATCTTGGCATGACTCCATCCTGCACTCCAGTTCCCGGTGCCAGACGTTCTCATGCACTGAGAACTTTTACACCGTCTTGCTTGATTACAAATACAGCGTGCTTAGATGCCAGAGACAGCGCCCCCAAAGCTCATGCCCCGAACTTGGTACCCCTTATATTCCTGACGGCAAAATGTTGGATGCAAACCGACCTGAGGATGCTCAGAAGCAGGAACATGAGTCGACAGGTAGTGAGAAAGCGGCTCAGTCCAGCTGTATCGAGACGCGTGGTGGGCGACCACTAGGTTCCGCTGTGTCGTGGCATAGCTATGTCAAAATCACAAAATCCTTTCTGATAAGTTCAAAAATTAAGTTTCGGCCGCTCGTGGACAGCTATTGTAACACAGTGCATAGGCAGGGGCTGGGTCCTTCTGTGTCGTGGCACGCGTGGGGGACAGCTGTGCTCTGCTGTGTCGTGGCATAGGTAGGGGCTGGGTCCTGCGGTGTCGTGGCACGCGTGGGGGACAGCTGTGTTCTGCTGTGTTGTGACATGGGCAAAAGGCAGCTGGGGCCTGATGTTCGATAACGCTGGCGATAAAAGCCCCGTTGTAATCTGCTGTGATTCTTGCCGGGGGACGACATGCTGTAGTACTGTCACGTATCTCTGCCGTGTACCAGGGTATGGCTATTTCTGCCCCGTGGCCCACGAGGAACATGACTGTGCCGTGGGCCAGACGAGGGCTACAACTGTGCCGCGGCACAGATCAGAGTGTGCCGACCGACTGACCGTGCGTCGTGCAGAGCGGACAGCTCTGGTACTGTGTCATGCACGTGTAGCAGCGCTCGTGGCTGCAGGCGTCGGTGATTTTTCGCTTCATTCCCTGGTCGAACGGCATTCCGCACACTGGGCAGGTTTCTTGGAGGTCCGCCGCCGTCCGACGGAGAGAGGTCACGTCTGAAACGCAGAGGTCACAGCGGTCACATACATACAGCCCGAAACACAGAGGCAATGGCTGAAGCCAGATGAAGTCCGAAGCCAACAAAGCTTGTATCTGGGGATACTGGGGGACTGATTGCTGGAGAGTCTGATCGCCAGACTGCAGTCTGAGATTGTTACGGTAGCTTCACAAAGACGTCGTTTAAGGAAACTACGGACTGTGTGCGGTAGAATCGCTAAGCACAAATGGTGCTAGGGACAACGGAGGCAATGTTTGGAGCACAAACATCACGGATGTTCGGGACACCAGCATCACGGGTGCGTGGTATTCGGCTCTCCTCGTTGCCCCGCTGTATGCAAACACCTAGCTGCACATGACGACAGCAAAACGAATTAATGCAATGTAGGTGTAAGGTGCACGGAATTACCACAACTGGACGTGCACAGCTGCAATGAACCGAATCTAACCAGGGAATATAGCAACACATCTCTTAGTAGGCAGGCTGCCATTGAGGAACTACCAAAATATATAAATATAGCAAATGCAAAGTAGCCTCTCAGTAACGGACCTAAATGTCGCAGACACCACTACAGCAGCGTATTAATTCGCTATTGTGTGTTCATTTATAGCTGGTTCTGTTTGAAAATGATGGATTGCGAATGCGAGACAAAGACCACTGCTGCAGTACAGGACCACGAGTCACAAACAGACGTCGAATACAAATTGAAGCTGTCGGAAAATGATACTCCGATAATGCAGCCGAGATATCGGTGGCTTAAATCACGTCAGGGGTATACGTCTCATAGATAATGCTCGTGGGCGAACAAATACCGGTACTCAAAATTTGTGAGGAAGACCATATTCAAAAACGTCATTCAGGACTTAACTCCGAGGTCACGTCGAATGCAAAATATCTCCAACGCCAAGAGTCGCCAATGCTGCATGTTGCGGCGAGCCGTCCTAAAACGGGCTGCAACACCTGCCGCTCAATTATGCACGTGCAATGTCCAGGCTTGCCGCGGCGACTGGCACCCACTGGCAACATGGAAGAAAGTCGACAGCCGGCTAGTTTCCCAACAAACACGGGTCGAGGGCGGCCGACCGGCGACACCGATAGACCGATACATTAGTTGCTGTGCCGGCCTCCATTTTTGAAGACCACCACGCGACTCGAGCGGCGGGCGAAAATCCGCCTAACAAACAGGCTGGCGAGGAGCTGTCGGGACAAACAGGTCGTCCAGGCTAGTGCACGGTTTGCCACGGATCCGCATAGCAAGTAGGCTGCCACAGAGGAATCGCCTCATAAACAGAACGCCGAGGGCCCGCTTTATAAGCACCTGGCACCTGGCGGCAGAGGAACTGCCTACTGGGAAACTTCCTGCCGAACCGCCTGCCATGGGAAACTGCTTGCGGACTACTAGGAAGCCATTGATGGATGCGGGACGTGGGAGGGGGCACTGAAGACATACACCCCGATCGGACAACAGTGCCACTCTCCTCAATCAGAAAATGGCATCATATTCACAGGACCAAAATATATCCTTCTTCAATTCTTTCAGCGAAGGAGCGACCCTATGGAAGGCTCGAGTGCGCCAGCCACCGAAATTATCAACGAACGCAGCCTAGATAAATTGGTTTCGCATGGAGAGGGTATGGTTCACGCCTCTTCGACTTTTCCAGATCAGTGAAACCCCTTCGGGGAAATCGTGCCCCCTGGAAGAGTGCCCTCTCCACCAGCCGAGGCAAAAAATTGGACCCGCCAGTGTGGTGAGACGCCCTGCGAACAGGCTGCCAAACCGCCTAGTAAACAGGCGCGCAAACAGACTGCTACGCCACCAAGGCGCTACCGGTTTTCCAGACCACAAAAAGTCGCATCGAGCCACCGACGAAAAAATCGACAACAGCCGCCTCGGACGTTCAGCGGTTGGCGGATCCGGCTTGGCCGGCGACCGGTCCAGCCACGGCACCAACTTCATCCACAGCCACCCGACCCGGGGCTCGGGAGCTGCAGGCTCGCTCGGGCTCAGGTCGCAGGCTTTGATGTTCCCGGTGTCTGGTCGGCAATCCCTGATACCTTGACGACTTCGTCGGCTGTCCTGCTTCTCGGTATCCTGACGTGACGCCTATAACGGGCCCGGGGCGGAGTGGTCAGAAGCCCTGGACAGCAGCCCCTGATGCCTCGGTATCATGATGTGGCGCCCATGACGGGCCCGGGACGGAGGGGCGGAGTGGTCAGCAGCCCCTGATACCGCGGTATCATGACGTGACGCCGATGACGGGCCCGGGGCGGAGGGGGAGAGTGGCCAGCAGCCCCTGATGCCTCGGTATCATGATGTGGCGCCCATGACGGGCCCGGGACGGAGGGGCGGAGTGGTCAGCAGCCCCTGATACCGCGGTATCATGACGTGACGCCGATGACGGGCCCGGGGCGGAGGGGCGGAGTGGCCGGCGACCGGCAGGCGACGCTGCAGAAAACCCGTCAGGCAGGGTGGCCGCTGCAGGGTGCAGGAGGAGATGTTTTGACGAACGTTCACCCAGCCGCGGCCATCCGACGGCGTTCATCCTTGGCTGGCGGAGCCGGGCGTCCGACCGCGTCCGTCCTCGGCGAGCCGGGTGTCGGCTCAGTGCCGCCCCATCCCCCCGGCCCCGCTGCTCTCGAGCTTATCAGCTCCGCCAGGGGCTGGATTTGAGCTGTGTTGTTTGTGATTCGGAGTACGTGACCTTTAATCTATGGAAGTCGGACTACGTAAGTTTGATTTATTTTGACATCACAACTAATGTTCTCTCTTGATGTGGATGGAGTACCCTAACATTTGGGTAAATGTCAGTGAGACAAAGATAATCGAAAATGTTGCAAATGTACATTTAATGCACGCCTTGTGTTATTCCGCAGGCATACATTAGGACGCTATTACGAACATGAAAACAAGGAAAGAAAACATAAATGTTCTAACATTTCCACGAAAGAGCAACGGCCGAGTCAGTTCATTGTCAAACATAAACATTACAAGAAGCAAGAAGAAAATAGCAAGATAGGGGGAGATCTGCTGTTTTTGTCCAGTTGCGGGTCGGTCGCTGCCTCCTTGGCCGTTGCGCACCGAGCAGGTTTCGACCTCTCAGCCGCGGCCAGTTGGAGCAGAACCATCGAGCCAGCCGAGCAGTCTCAGTTCTACTCACGGCTCGTCAGGTGGGCGAGGGAGACTCGACTGTCAGGAGGGTAATGGAGCCGAGCAGTCTCAGTTCTACCCACGGCTCGTCAGGTGGGCGAGGGAGACCCTCGACTGTCAGGAGGGTAATGGAGCCGAGCAGTCTCAGTTCTACTCACGGCTCGTCAGGTGGGCGAGGGAGACCCTCGACTGTCAGGAGGGTAATGGAGCCGAGCAGTCTCAGTTCTACCCACGGCTCGTCAGGTGGGCGGGGGAGACCCTCGACTGTCAGGAGGGTAATGGAGCCGAGCAGTCTCAGTTCTACCCACGGCTCGTCAGGTGGGCGAGGGAGACCCTCGACTGTCAGGAGGGTAATGGAGCCGAGCAGTCTCAGTTCTACCCATGGTTCGTCAGGTGGGCGGGGCCTCGACTGTCAGGAGGGTAATGGAGCCGAGCAGTCTCAGTTCTACTCACGGTCCACCAGACATGCAAGGGAGACCCTCGACTCCCACGAGGGTGATAGGCCGAGTTGCGAGTGAGATGCTCGACTGTCAGCAGGATGATGAGGCTGGGCGGTGAGGGAGACCTTCGACTATCAGGAGGGTGGAAAAGTCGGGGTGGAGGTGACAGGCGTGAGATGGTCTCCCTGTCGGTTGAAGGCACGTTACCCCAGCCGCTTCCTGACCGGATTGGATCAGACTTAGGTGAGATGGCATGGATGAAGGAATCCCTTACCCTCACCGTAGGTGATGTGTACTACTGTTCTCCACACAGGGAAGCTAGTATTTCTCCGCCAACCATCCATATTGTGTGTGATTAGGGTTTTAGGGTGCATCGACTATGGTAGATATTTTGGCGCCAAAAACCATTCATATTCTGGCTGGTTTTAGAGCTGATGGATTTCTGCCATTTGCCCTGGAAAGGTATGAATTATGGCGTGCTGCCCGGTGCTGTCTACATGTCCGGACACGACCGGGCTATAATTCCGCCGATCCGACGGGTCCAGCAGCATATAACGTCGCCACGACGGGCCCGGCGGCCAGTAAAGCTGCCCATGCACACACGCTTTTGGCGGTTTCGACATATCTTGACTTCTAGAGGTGCCGTTAGTCAGTTGTTCGGGGAGTGATCCGCTGTGCTCAAGCAATCCTCACTCTAGCTTTTCGAAGAAGGACAATGCAGAGTGACTCGCCTCATGCGCTTTGCATTATGCAAGATGATACGCCCTCCCTCCATTTGGTTGCAAGTAAATATGCAACACCAACAATAAAATTGCTGATATATGCAGTCACATGGTGCTCGGTGAAGTGGACGAGCCGGCAACAAGAGATGATCAAGTACCACGAATCGTCTGAATATAATCGCTATGTATGGACAATTTCTCAACAATAGGCACTTCCGTACTAGCAAGCTCAAATCCAAGTGTTATTTGTTCCCCCGATTAGCCATGCCCCGGCCGGCTAAGCAGGCTCAGCAGGAGCCGTGTTCAGGCGGTCACATCTGGCAGCACCCCTTCCCGACGAGGCCTCGGCTGGACCTCCGACCGAGGCGGCGTGTCGCGACACGACGGCGCAGACCACGTGGCCGCCGTTGCGCCATCCGACGACGCGTCGACATCGACGCGAAGACTGGCGTCACTTCCGGCCGGTGTGCCAGCCTGGTGACGTCACCCCTCCCGGGCGTCACGGCCCGTGACGCGGCCAAGGGGGACGAAACAGACGCATCGGAGCCGCGGGCTCGTCCGCGGGACTGGGACGAGCTACCTGCGACAGGCGAAAACCAGCTATATTCTCCGCCGACAGGGGCGAGACGCATCTTTCGAGGACGAAGTGCCCTCTACCAACAGAGACGAACTATCACCGAAGGAGATTAGCTACATTTTACCAAAAGACACGAGACGTGCCTTCAACCGACAGAAACGAGCTACCTTCCACTGGCAGAGTCCACTGTGTTTATGTGAATTGCGAAGTATAGTTAAACAGATATATACCGAGTGCTCTTGTTCTCTGTGTCCATCGCTGAGTACGGACGTACCTGCAAAAAAGGTGACGGAAGGGGCCGCTTAGAAACAGATTTGTGTGTGAAAATATAAATCCAAGGAAGACCACGGTGTGAATAGCACCTCATTCAATTGCGCCATCCGATAGTCATATTAACTTGATGTTTCAGGAGAAACTCAACGTTAGATTCGTTAGCTTTTAGGGTAGTTTTTAGGCAGAGAAACGAGAATCCATAAATATAAATCATGGCAATGGAAAATACACGAAAAATGTAGGCGGTAATTTGAATGGCAAGCTGGTTCACGTGTAATAAAAGGTTCGGCTCTGTTGTTTGCTGTTTGCAATCTAATAGGGAGACGAGCAGCTCAAGTTTTCCTGGACACAAGCTGGGCTCTGCAGGATAACTGTTCAGCACACGTCGTTATTTGTTTGCATCAGATTTAGAGGTGTATCATTCAGACCTGATGATGGAGCGCCCAGGACCATGCTGGTGCAAAGTGAAGCAGCGACTCCATGGCAATAAAATGGTTATATCAGACACGCCTAAGTGTTTTCAGCAGCTGAGCCATTGTTCTCCTGTACTGCAATGCACTGCGGATTGCACCGGTAACGTAATGCATATTTACAGGGGCGCAGTCAGGATTTTTGTGAGGGGGCGATCATCCTCTCCAAAATGTGGAGGTATCCTAAGCAGTGAGACCTTTCGGCCCGCGAAGTGCGCCGAAAATTTATGGTTTTGCTTAGCTAAAATAATAAAATCTCAAGTTGGATCCGGGGTATCTTTGATTGCTAAAGTGGATGGACTCTGCGTCTGTGCCGTGGCAAAGGTAACACTGATACAATTTACTGCTATTTTAATTTTAATTTACCCCGTTTTACCTTTTACCCCGTTTTACTGCTAATCTTACTTCACATTCAGTAAAACTGATGCATATCGATGTCAGAAAGAATATACAATGGAGTCGATACTAGTCAGGTGCCCACGCAAGCCAAGGTGTTTTTTTCCGTACTGCTCCACAATGCCTTTGGACAATTGAAAAATTGTCATTATCTAAAATTAAATCTACAAAAAGCGAGTGTTCCCTAGGCCATAAATACTAACCCAACCAGTCTAGCTCCCTGTCCAGGCTCACTGTTGTAATCACCCCTTTGTAAAATAGTGCCTACCTGCATGATTGTGAAATCGTAAGACGCGAAGGAGTCGCACAGACGTGGTTCCCGTCAAACATGGGGACAAAGGCGGGCTGTTGGATTCGAAGCCGAAGCCACAGTAGGTCGCAATGGCGAAACAAAAACCGATGATGGCAGACGATAATACGAAGATCTTTTGGTCCTGTGAAATTTAAGTTGAATGTAACATTCCTTGAATTGAGTCATTGCATTTTGAGTCACTCAGAAATGCTTTCTTCAATTAGCTCGATCTCACCTGGGTTGGGGGGAGTTATTCCCAGAGTTGGTCAGCAGTCGTGAAGTCCTCGTAGGAATGTTTGGGCATGAGTGTAGATCTCGTGTCACTCCGGGAACAGGACTCATGATTTCGTTGCCTACTTACACTAATTTGTCATTTTCCCTATTCAATCTGAAAAATGTCTTCAAAAGAAGGACTTGGACCCTCCTGGCTTCGTGGGAGATATCCAGCCCTGGCTAAGCCCAGGTTGGAAAGTGAAGTGGGTGTTGCTTGATGGGGGAGTGGTCTAACTGCGGGCGGGTGAAAAGTTACTATTTTAGAGGAGATTCTGGGAGGGACATCCCACATTCCCACACAAGTACAGAAGAAATGTGAAGGGATACTAAGGACAATAGAACCCTCAAGCACCTAGCCGCATAATGTCCTCTTATGCGGCTATGCAATTCTTACAAATACAATTTAGTAAGAATACACAAAGCCGGGTTTGCGATTTCGAAGCTAAAGCCAGACCATGCTAGCAAACCGAAGTCAACACCTCAGTGTCACGAAGCCAAAGTCGAAGCTGGAGCCAGTAGTTCAAAATGGCATGAGGAAAAGCCGAGGGCGAAAAGTATGGCTCCTTGAAGCCGAAGCCGGCTTCGCCCGATGTCTGGCTCCAACAACGATGGACGCCATTCTTGCAACAATTAAAAGGATAAATAACTGATTCTAAAAATAACGTTCCGTACCTCGCATCCTCTCCATAGCAATCGTCGTGATGTGCATACAATATCAATGAAATACGAATATAAACGGGAAGATGATGACTAGACAGCGACCTCGTTTACCTTGGTATGTAGCGCTATCCATAGCTAAGCTCCAGTTCACGCCGGCTGGCAGGTCTGCGAAACACCACTCAGAGCAACGCTGATGCCTCACGAGAGTTCTGTGCACCAGCGCGCACCATGGCACCGCTCGCAGCGCTCCTCCGACCGGGCGACTGACGCTGCCGCGCCGCCGTCCATTCACAAACCCGACCCGGCCGACCGGTGCAGCCTCTGACACAGCACTGACGCTCATCGCCACCGGGCGCGACCCCTGGCGGTAGCTGCGACCAGCGCCGCCGGCTACGTGCCCTCACCACCGTCAGTCGACGTTCACTGGCCGCGATACACCGGCCGTCACCGGCGCAACGTCCTCCTTCCGTCATCAGGGGCGCGGCTGCCTTCAGAGCCGGCGCCGCTGCAGCTCGAGCGGCGATGTCGCAGGCCGTACCTCGGCCGGCCCACAGGTGGCCTAATCGCGACCGGCCACCTGTACCGGTCCGGCCGACGCGTCCACCGCCGCACCGCCGCCGGACGCTCACACGCGGCACGACACATTGGTGTCACAGTCGTGACCGGCGGCGCGGTCCACCCGCGACCTGACGACCTGCGCCGGCAGCGACCTCGAGCCACGCGACAGACGGCCGGCCCCACCGGCAGCTCCCGCCAGCCCATCAGCAGATTAACGCCGTGGCCAGCCCGATGTTTAACAGGCGACGCACGCGCCGTCTTCGCCGGCCCTCGTCAACAGGGCGGTAGTGTTGACGCGGCGCCGGCCGGGAGCTGGGGCGGTGCGGCAGGCGCCGGCTGCCGGCCGCTACACTGCCAGCCACGTCCATACCGTCACCCAGCCAGGTGACCCCAGCTTAGGGACATCAGACGTGCTCGCAGTGGCAATTTGCATGCTCTCTTCCTCTCTCTCTCTCCTCTCTCTCGCTCTCTCTCTCTCTTTCTCTCGCTCTCTCTCTCTCTCTCTCTATCTCTCTCTCTCTTTCTCCCCAATTCGCATGAGACCTTTGACTTTCTATGTCATTCCTCCTGTCAACTATGTCTTAATATCAGTAGCATCACAATGTTCTTTTTGAGGATCAACAGCTCATTTGAATCCGTTATCACAGCTTTTCCATTAGCTGCAAGAAATATTTATTGTTTGGAAGAGTGCGAGACATGATGCTGAAAGCAAAGCTTCCCGGCATAAATGAAACTGAGCCACTTGATATTCCAAGTCGCAGATTCCAACCAAATAAACAGGCACCCAAATAAATAAACCGTCGTTCGAATTTTCATTCGCTGGTCGCGTTTACTTTCCAAACAATATAGCCCGACCAAAATAATTGAAAGCTACCGATTATCAATATTTGGTAATCCGAGTTCTATAAATCCTGTTCACCCGCAGAGGTCAAGTTGAGTTGTATTTGTGAATAGAGAACACATGTCTATATGGCCCAGCTATATTTTTCCCGAATTGGCATGCTCATTTAGTTATATCCCTCGCCATCATTCCTAAAATTAATGGAGTGTCGCAAAGCACTTGGCCCATATTAGATATCGCAATTAGTAAATACACAACACATCACTGTCCACATGATACATCTGTATTTCACGACTTGAAACTAGCAATCATCGCTCGTCCACAGGTGGTTGGTTTTCTGGTTTCGTAGGGTACGTAAGTAGAGTGCGTCGACAGTCGGAGATGGCCAAGATGAGTCTTCCTCGACTGTGGCGGACGATCCACAACCAGAATGTCAAGTAATGCGCCTCATATGCGACCAAGACATATCTTCCGTGTGCATGCTCAAAACGGTTTCCAGGTGCACGCCCACACCCATCGCACCATATACCTCGCAACATGTGAGTCATCCCAATCATTTCCACAAAATCACACCCTGCCTTCCACCGTACGCCTACGACAGCACTTCGCAGCAATTCCGCGCATGCGGCCGTACTTGGGGTGTGCTACACTTATCACGCAGATTCAAGATATCACTCTGAAGCCTCTGTGGCAGGGCTTATGCAGTTCAGAAATACGGCTCTTTTGCCCCGGGTTTCTGTGTCCATTCCTCCGTATTACCCGGCAAGATAGGCAGTCCTCCTACTTGAACCTCTGTGTCAGCTCCTCTGTGCTCCCGGCTAAGATGCGGGATCCTCTCATCCCTGCCTTTGTGTCTATAGGTTCTCTGTTTCTGTTCTGTGCTGTGCGTTCTCTGTTCCGGTGGATGCCAGCGCGCACCGTGTATGGGATGGGAGGAACTACCCTCGCAAAGGCTGGACCGTGACCAGCCACTAGTGTAGCGGCCAGATGGACGGATCAACACTGCATCTTTACGGCTGGAGATCGCATGGAGCCGCCGGTATTGTATGGCATGTGCTAAGTGGAGGCGGCGCCCTGTAGCTGAGTACAAAGAAGATGTGATTGTGATCAAATGAAATGAAGTTATGGTGCTTGAAAACAGACCTGAAAGCATAACAGCGACTAAATTGCACTATGGCAGTCTGGACTGACAACAAGGAACCTGCCGAGCATAGCCTATGGCATAACCTGGTGAGCGTTGCCTGGCGAATATACGTTTCGCAAAATATAACCGCTACCTTCTTGACACGCTTGTTTATGAGCGCTGTTGTTTATTTCCATATTGCAACACAAACCTGCTCAAGTCAACACCCGAACCGTTGGACGGCAAGGCCACAGGTTTGGGACCACGACACAAGGATGAATGTAAACTATACAAGCTTAGCGTCAGATTGTACACCAGCATGCAATTCCGCCCATAATCCCTCCCATGGCTGCACCAGGTACCACCCCACACAGTGATGCCAGCCTGCTGCAGCCGAGCTGGCAACTGACTCACACGTGGAAACCGTGCGCCCTGACGAGAAACGACCAAAGGCCTTCCGATATATATACATACATACATACATATATATATATATATATATATATATATATATATATATATATATATATATATATAAATATATATATATATATATATAGTATACATATATATATATATATATATATATATATATATATATATATATATATATATATATATATATATATATATATATATAAATATATATATATATATATATATATATATATATATATATATATATATATATATATGCATATATATATATACATATATATATAAATAACAGTGCTAATTCCAATTCCCGATGCATTTTCCCTTCAACATTACTCAGCAAGCTTCCTGGAGGAGAGGGGTGAGGTCTCCTAGCTCTGTCTCTCATGATCATGCATGAGTTCGCGTGAATTTGGGTGGATCCAGCCTTGACGACACTCTCCACCAGCGGCCTCACGAGCTCATCAGTGCTGACCCGGCCGTGTCGTGCCCGTTCACTGCTCCGTCACTGTGAAAACGTCTGTCCGGAAAACTTAGGCACCGACACGATCGTAGATGGAACTCATACCTGGCACCTCTCCAAAGCGCTGCATGACCGACGCAATCGATGCGCCCCTAAACTCCACCTCTACAAAGCGTGCTGGACAGCGATGTCCGGCAAAGACGCCACTAAAGGAGCACAATTTCCATCAATGAAATGGGATGATAATCAAACCACTAATATCAAAAACCTGAAGAAGTGCTGGGATACTACAGATGGAGCTTTTTGGACGACCTTTTACGGTGGTTCCAGACATATGGGCTTTACTTTCGATCATACACGATATCAGGACCCCAGGAGGAGGTTAAATGCCACATATTTTCACCCCACCCTGCCGATTGAGAGGGTCCGGAATTCTGAATCATGCCCAGGCGAACGCTTGCACATGGAATCGTGTAAGCGAAAACATCACGCTACCCAGGATTGGCAGTACTTTGTCACGGGACACGCGAAGCGAAATAAAAACACCGATCGTCAGTTCTCATCAGCTCGATGGTATCACAACAATATCTCCAGAAATGCTGAGTGTGATTCGTGCTGGTTTCCTTAATATTGCAAAGACGGAACAGTGCTTCAGCTAAGTCACGGCTCTGCTTCTCGTCGGTACCTCCTCTGAGTTAGTGGTCGGTGCAATGAAGAGGATGGCAGCGGCGAGTGCGAAGTGGAGGCAACGGTCGACGGGTGGAGATGGCAGCCACAGAGCGGAGATGGCGGATATACGGCCCAGTGTCACTTACGCCAGAGGTGGCGGCCGCAGGGATGTGTGCAGGAGGCACTCAAGGGATGTGTGGGCGGCGGTCACGAGATGGAGGCAGCACTCGAGGGCAGGGCTGAGTGGCGACGGGGGTGTGGGGATGAGGCTCAAACGAGGACAGACGATGGAGGACGGCTGCTGCCGGCCGGGCAGGCGGCTGGCGTCATTGCCCATCGGCCAGGCAGGCGGCTGGTGTCATTGTCCATTGTCCGGAGGAAGCACGTGGCGGCGACACCCGAGAGGCCCCACATCGACACGTCAGCCGGCGACAATCAGTCTGTGTCGGCCATCGACTACGGGAGGACCGCGAGCGTCTCTCTCACCTCCCTCCATCTGGACACCGGTGGAGGCCACGGTGTTGGGCACTCCCTGAATGGAGGCTATCTGGATGGGAGATGGTTCAGTGTCTAGATACCAGCGATGAGCCAGAATACTGAAGGCTGAAGAGGTCGATTGCAGCTTGTTTCGAGCAGTCTCATCTTGGATAATCTTGAATTGAAGCGAAGCCTTTGCAAAGCTCTTTGTTCAACAATGCTTTGCTGGCTCAGCACATCGGCCATGGGAAATAGTTGAAGAGTATACAGTCGTGTTTCATTATTCGTCAGTTAAGCTGGGCTGGACATGGCTGACAGCGAAGCAATGCAGCACACCTGCACTGCAACATATCGATGCCATGCCCGTCTTACTTACAAGGGCGTACATTCATCATGATATCAGCGATGTTTACCTTGGAACATGTGGAACCGACGTGGGAAAGCGGAACGAACCGACATGCCGCGATCGATTTGGAACCGACGAAGTGCAGTGAATGGTTCCACGATGCGGCTCATCAGGTCGCATGCACAAACAATGTCAGCCACGTCGTGTACAAACCACATCAGCCTCGGAGTGCACAAACCACGTCCGCTACATCGTGTACAAACCACGTCCGCTACATCGTGTACAAACCACGTCCGCTACGCCGCGCACAAACCATGTCAACCACGTCGTGCACTAACCGGGAAAAATCACCGCCCAACAGCACGGAATCGGTCCAGAAGCGATCCGGATGCCAACGGGCAGTTTTCGGAAGGATATTGGGACTTCGAACATTTGTGCTCCTCACCGTGATAAATAAAAGCTAAAAAACAAACGCCAAATCCTCACGGAGCAGCGCACCAAACTCGAGCCAGCCGAGCGGCCGAGCCGAGTCCGCCCCGACCCATCTCTGCATCGATCTCCACATCTCCTATCTCTGGCCCGGCCGTGGCTCTCCCCAGCCTGTCTCGTACGTGGCCGAAGGTGGTGCGACTGGGCGGTGAGTCACCTGACCTCGAGACCGGCCACAGGGTCGCCTGCTGACCCAGTCGGAAGCCGGGCGGGGACGACCGGTGCTCATGCCTGGCCTGGACGGCGCCAAATTAGGGTCGACTTGCTTCCCGGTCCTGGCACGTGACTTGCCCACCTCTACACACGTCACCGCTGAGGAGGCGGAGCAGTGGGCAGGGCAACCAGAGCAGGCACCAGCTCAGGAACGGGGCGCAGAAAATCCGATGGACCCGACTGCAAATGATGCGTTCAACAGGATTTGCTTTTAGTACTATGAATGATCCTGCTTTCGATGGTTTCATTAGTAACGGGTATAGTTCTCGAAGTTCTGTTCACAGTGGCACCGTTCGCTGGCTTTTTCGTCTGGGTCACGGCTTCGCTACATGATGCCACGCTGCTTGCACGCGTCTTCTTCGTCTGGGCCTTGGCTTGCGCTACATGATGTGACCCGCGAGCTGGCGATGCTAATTGAACCACCAAGTGGAGCACCATTGAATTAACAAGCTCATTAGTAGAGGCCCCCAGACTTTCAGACGTGTTTATATGCGAACCCATACATGGACATACGAGCGGAATCTGTGCAACTGGTAGGGGGCGAGAAGACTCAACGAAAGTCGTTCCTACGAATTCGGGCACGAGTTGTGGGTGAGGTTGGAAGTGGCTCCATCTTGGTCCTATGGCTCCATCCTATGCCTCAATCCTCTGGAAGTGGTCCTATGGCTCCATCATAAATCTGAAACGACTCGGGAGCCGGCCCTGAGTGATAGCAAGTTCCCTTCCCAAACAACGCAAGTCGACAGCACTGACTGGGCGTGTAGAACGCGCACCAGCAAGATACATGCACTTGGTATGTAGGTGCGTATTGATACGCTTGCCGACCGTACCTGAACCCCCGTGGCGTAAGGCGCGGAGGTGCACAAATGTGCTCCGTCCAGTGCCAGTTGAAGCAACCTGGTTGATGCATGTTGCTACCTTCCTGGTGATCACATGGAAGTGCGGAGGACGCATATGATCTGATATACAGTCTCATGCGCTTGCATCATCAAGCTAGTTCACACCTTTGTTTTTAGGAATGATACTTGCGGCGAAATGGCGACATTTTGCTGCAATGATTCCTCCAGGCCTCAGGCGCTGCGACAATGATCTGTCTAGTCTCACTTCATTAATGCAAATGTTCCCGAGACCACGACACCATTCCTAAGTGAAGTCTACTTTCTACGTTTCACACGGTGCCACATGGGCGGTCGTATAATTGCGCGGTAGCAACGTGCCGAGCATCATTAGCTTACCACACCCCGGGGCAGGAGCGCCGGTGTTTATTACGCCCACGTTCCAAATTATTCTCGGATTTGACGATAATCGACAAGCTTCAGTAAGACCGATGGCCCTCGGCGTGGTGTAGCGCTTTGCATTCTGGACGAATTCCTCCGAAGTCGTTGTATAGCTCCTCTTCACAGAACTCCGCGGGGCAATGCAACACGTACAAGAAATGCAGGGCAGCGAATTCACTCCAGGGGTGAACTACCTCTGTCCATGTTCTTTATCGGCTTGAAACCGAGCTATATTACGAAACCCATAAAATAGCTGTTTTAGGACCGGGCTGGAAAAGGATGGATTCTCACGCGCAATACATGATTGAGGATAAAAGCGGTAAACCCACCGAATACCATAGTAGCTGTGCAACAGACGGCAGTTGTACAACACACGACAGTTGTACAACAGACGACAGCTGTAAAACAGACGGCAGCTGCACAACAAACGGCAGCTGCGCAACAGACGGCAGCTGTACAAAAGACGGCAGTTGTACAACAGACGGCAGTCGTACAACAGACGGCAGTTGTACAACAGACGGCAGTTGTACAACAGACGGCAGTTGTACAACAGACGGCAGTTGTACAACAGACGGCAGCTGCACAACAGACGACAGCTGCACAACAGACGACAGCTGCCGGTCTGGCCCAGGCGATGGGGACTGGCGGACGGTTCCCGCGGTCGCCCATGTTTTGTTCTCCGACAGGTTTTTAGGTGGTAATTAGGCAAGTGAGAACAGATAGGTCTCGCTGCAGTCCGCTGCGAAGGTGTGCAGTCGGGGACAACTTGTCGCCGGTGGCTGGCGGATTGTGGACAAAGCAGCTGAGGCAGTGAACGATAGCGGCATCACGCAAGCCGACCCACACGCAGCGTTTCTTCCCCAAGTAAAATCCACCGCGGTCTTGTGTCTGGAGGCATCATTTAGCCGCGTTGCATTGGGATTCACGAACCGATGACTTGCGTTGCCACGAGGACTGACATCCAAATGCTGCATTAAACAAATTTTTTACACATGACAATTGAAAACCATCACTTTATGAATGTGCCGATAGGTGCATACTGTACCGCTTCAGGATGCAATGACTAAGATGGAACTGCCTATTGTAGATATTCCACAGAGCATACTAGCACAGGGCAAACAAGTAGACGTTTCATGGGGCCTTGACACGGTCGCCTGTGTCCAGCAGAGTGCTCGCCTGATCTCGAGTGTCTCGTGGTGGCTCGATCCAGCAGGGCACTCCCCTGATCTTGCGCATACGTCTCGTGGTGACTCAGTCCAGCACTCTCCTGGGCACTCCACTCCAGAGGGCACTGCCCCGGTCTCGAGCACACGTCTCGTGGTGACTCAGTCCAGCACTCTCCTGGGCACTCCACTCCAGAGGGCACTGCCCTGGTCTCGAGCACACGTTTCGTGGTGACTCAGTCCAGCACTCTCCTGGACACTCCACTCCAGAGGGCACTCCCCTGATCTCGACCACACGTCTCGTGGTGACTCAGTCGAGCACTCCCCTGAGGCACTCCACTCCAGAGGGCACTGCCCTGGTCTCGAGCACACGTCTCGTGGTGACTCAGTCCAGCACTCCCCTGGGCACTCCACTCCAGAGGGCACTGCCCCGGTCTCGAGCACACGTCTCACGATGGCTCTGCCCAGAGGCGCGGCCGGCCAGCACGGTCTGCAGACGCGCCGTGGCCGGCCCGGCGAGCCACATTCGGGAGCCACACAATCACTCAGACGCAATTAACCGGTGGGCGATGACCGGCGCCGCGATGAGCGAGCCGCCATGGTTCGCACCAGTGCAGCCTGTGTGATTGCAGCTCGGCTGCCGCTCGACCCGGAGGGTGGCCGCTGACCAGGTGACCGTCCACAGTCGCCGCAGACCGTGCCGCTGTCGCGAGAGTAGTCGGCAACTAATGGGCTATGCAAAGTAAGCGGGTATCAGCGGACTGTGGGCTGTCCACATAAAATGGGACAGCTCGGGGTAGTCGAGAACAAATACCAACCAACAACAAACAGCCGATCAACCAATCGGTCAATCAACCAGTCAGCCAACTAACGAACCAACTAGTCAACCAGCCAACCAACAAGCAGTTTGACGAAATAAACTCGCCGGTCAACTCACCTCATCGGCGTCTTAAGGCTGAGCACGATGCGGCAAATAGTCTTCGCTGGCCTGGCGGGGGCCTCAGCACATTGAGCGACCGCACCAAGCATGGGAAAATGGGCGGGGCTACTCCATATGGCTGATTGTAGACGAGTTGTGTTCAGTTTTACGGCGATGGTACGGACATGTTGGCTAACCTGGGCTGTAATCCGGCCATTTGGCTGAGGTCAGGGAAAGCGAGTAGCGGATGGCTTCTCGGTCGGGTTTTGTGAGGAGGCGGGTGGTGTGAACAGTGAGAGGCTCGAAGTCCGTTCACAACGGTACTTAACATACCCGGCGGGCTTCCGCAGTTGGTTTTGTGAGGAGGCGGGTGGTGTGAACAGTGAGAGGCTCAAAGTCAGTCCAGAATGGTACTCAACATGCTCAGCGGACATGCCCGTATGGCGGCCAGCGCACTCGACCATTTGCACGGATTTGTTGTTCCAATTGGCACATGGACAACGAATTGGTATTAAATACGGCTACCGCGCTTCCGGTTGGTTTTGGGGAGGCGGGTGGTGTGAACAGTGAGAGGCTCGAAGTCCGTTCACAACGGTATTTAACATACCCGGCGGGCTTCCGCAGGTGGTTTTGTGGGGAGGCGGATGGTGTGAACAGTGAGAGGCTCAAAGTCCGTCCAGAATGGTACTCAACATGCTCAGCGGACATGCCCGTATGGCGGCCAGCGCACTCGACCATTTGCACGGATTTGTTGTTCCAATTGGCACATGGACAACGAATTGGTATTAAATACGGGGCTCAGCCAGAATTCAATCAAATGCAGCACGTTCTAAACATGGTAAGGAAGGAATACATGTTAAATGTGTCTCACATGAAGGTAAGCTTCATATTCGGACGAGGAGCCAGTAGAAGCGTTATATTTCATGCTAGCTTTCGACAACTTGTCACGCAACAAGAACCAAGCGCCAACTATTTTGCTGTCTATGCGAATCGATCGAATGCGTTTATCCATCATGTAGCGGTTGTCGACCGTGCTCCAAGATGCTTCGCGTTGGATTGTGTGCTTTGCTGTGCACACATTGTGTGCTTCGCTTCTCCTGGCTATGGGCCATTGAAACTAAATTTAATTACACAAATCAAAACGCCTACCGTGACCGTCCGACAGCGTCCGACCGACCATCACGTACTCCCCTCAAGCAGAATTAGGATTCAGACAAACCACCGATTATCACTCTGACCAAGGAAGCGTTCTGCACGGAATTGTAGCGGTAAAACCCCGGTTTCCAAAGCTAAATACAGCGGCCTCTTTGCATTCCTTGCTCTTTTTGCATGTAAATGTGCAGGTCGGCTCCGAGAAGTCCTACTTAAATTGATGAGGACGTTGCTTCACATTACTCAAGTGGATGGTCGCGAGCACCATTTGTGGACCTGACAGTCACCAATGCCTTCGGGGTCACATGGAAAGGCCCTCCACATGCATCGTCGTCAGCATCGATGGATCAGATGTAGGCGCACGCCATTGCATCGTCGGCTGATAGTATCTCATCGGTGATTGGTGGGTGCGCACATGCGGCTCGTCTACGGCGTTAGCAGCCAGCACTGGCATATCTGGTCAAGGATCAAAACGCAATTCGGCCTTCGATTCGCCAGCCGGCCGTTTATTAGCGCCGGCCAATTAATCATGACGGCGGCGCCCTTTGAGGGAGAAAGAGACACAGCCGAATGTCAGCTGGGTGGCGATAGTGTTGGGCCACGAGCGCGAGCTGAACGGCCCGTCAGTGCTGCCAGACGACAGCTGGTGTCATGCCGGGGACATGCCGGGGAGCTATCGCGCATCTGGCTGCTGGCAACGATCGGCAGCCGATCGGGAGACGGACGGGTGTCTACTCGTCTCCGGCTAGGCTTGTGGCGTGCGTAGGCTGTCTGTCACGCACAGCGACCCGTCCGTCACGCACAGCGACCTCACACAGCGGGACATGCGGCGTGCGTGGGCTGTCTGTCACGCACAGCGACCTCACACAGCGGACATGTCACCACGGGAGCCTTGTACGCTGCAGAGATCACGGCAGCCACTGTGTGCCGCCATCTAGCACCAGCTGGTGCCGACACTGCCCGGCCGTGCTCGTCCGGCGGCCACCAGCCGAAACACGCCCGCTCTCCTCCCCTCCGACGGTAGTTCACACGCCCACCGAAACACGCCCGCTCTCCTGCCCCGACGGTAGTTCACACGCCCACCGAAACACGCCCACTCTCCTCCTCCGACGACAGTTCACACGCCCACCGAAACACGCCCACTCTCCTCCTCCGACGGCAGTTCACACGCCCACTCTCCTCCACCGACGGCAGTTCACACGCCCGCTCTCCTCTCCCGACGGCAGTTCACACGCCCACCGAAACACGCCCACTCTCCTCCTCCGACGACAGTTCACACGCCCACCGAAACACGCCCACTCTCCCCCCGACGGCAGTTCACACGCCCACCGAAACACGCCCACTCTCCTCCTCGACGACAGTTCACACGCCCACCGAAACACGCCCACGCTCCTCCTCCGACGGCAGTTCACACGCCCACTCTCCTCCCCCGACGGCAGTTCACACGCCCGCTCTCCTCTCCCGACGGCAGTTCACACGCCCACCGAAACACGCCCACTCTCCTCCCCCGACGGCAGTTCACACGCCCGCTCTCCTCTCCCGACGGCAGTTCACACGCCCACTCTCCTCCCCCGACGGCAGTTCACACGCCCGCTCTCCTCTCCCGACGGCAGTTCACACGCCCACCGAAACACGCCCACTCTCCTCCTCCGACGACAGTTCACAGCCCACCGAAACACGCCCACTCTCCTCCTCCGACGACAGTTCACACGCCCACCGAAACACGCCCACTCTCCTCCCCCGACGACAGTTCACACGCCCCCCTCTCCCCCCCCGACGGCAGTTCACACGCCCGCACTCCTCCTCCGACGGCAGTTCACACGCCCACCGAAACACGCCCACTCTCCTCCCCCGACGGCAGTTCACACGCCCACTCTCCTCTCCCGACGGCAGTTCACACGCCCACCGAAACACGCCCACTCTCCTCCCCCGACGGCAGTTCACACGCCCGCTCTCCTCTCCCGACGGCAGTTCACACGCCCACCGAAACACGCCCACTCTCCTCCTCCGACGACAGTTCACACGCCCACCGAAACACGCCCACTCTCCTCCTCCGACGACAGTTCACACGCCCACCGAAACACGCCCACTCTCCTCCCCCGACGGCAGTTCACACGCCCACTCTCCTCCCCCGACGGCAGTTCACACGCCCGCTCTCCTCTCCCGACGGCAGTTCACACGCCCACCGAAACACGCCCACTCTCCTCCCCCGACGGCAGTTCACACGCCCACTCTCCTCTCCCGACGGCAGTTCACACGCCCACCGAAACACGCCCACTCTCCTCCCCCCGACGGCAGTTCACACGCCCACTCTCCTCTCCCGACGGC
This sequence comes from Imbricaverruca yamaguchii, assembly GCA_034440575.1. Lineage (NCBI taxonomy): Eukaryota > Metazoa > Arthropoda > Thecostraca > Neoverrucidae > Imbricaverruca > Imbricaverruca yamaguchii. The sequence continues at coordinate 1,096,920 of JAOTOL010001601.1, read as the reverse complement.
AGTTCACACGCCCACCGAAACACGCCCACTCTCCTCCTCCGACGGCAGTTCACACGCCCACTCTCCTCTCCCGACGGCAGTTCACACGCCCACCGAAACACGCCCACTCTCCTCCCCCGACGGCAGTTCACACGCCCACCGAAACACGCCCACTCTCCTCCTCCGACGACAGTTCACACGCCCACCGAAACACGCCCACTCTCCTCCCCCGACGGCAGTTCACACGCCCACTCTCCTCCCCCGACGGCAGTTCACACGCCCGCTCTCCTCCCCCGACGGTAGTTCACACGCCCACCGAAACACGCCCACTCTCCTGCCCCGACGGCAGTTCACACGCCCACCGAAACACGCCCACTCTCCTCCCCCGACGGCAGTTCACACGCCCGCTCTCCTCCCCCGACGGCAGTTCACACGCCCACCGAAACACGCCCGCTCTCCTCAGACGTCGCCAGAGCCACGCCGCTGATCCGCCGGCAGTTCCACGCTGACGGCAGTTCTCATGACCACCGCGGCGGCCTTGGCCACCGCTATCGTCGCCGGCGTCAGTGCCGCGGCACAACCGTCGCACGCGCGGACACGGCCCGGCACAACAAGCGGCCGGCGATTCAGCATCGTGCGGCCGGGGTGCCGGCTTGTTTACGAGTGCATCGGCGTGCAGGCCTCTCATGCACCGGCGCCGCGCAGTACGAAATGTGAATAATTATAATAAAAAAACAAGGGAATAAATGCATTATGCAAAGCAGACATGACGATGCAGGGGCATGTGACGACCGGCAACTGCGTCCGACTGCACGCCGCACCCAGAAATGGCGGCGAGCCGCGGCGCGGGCAGGCAGATAGAATCGTGTCCCGGGCTCAGAACACGAGATCGAATACACTTGTCGGCCGAATTCTGTCAACGCGGGCGATACAATCGTTGAATGGCGGTAGTCAGCGGACGGCGGTGCAACCGGGCAATCCCATAACACACCATTTTAAGGGCATGCTTGCAGGCCGTGCTTTCATGTTTACGCTGGGAAAGCATCATCGCATAATTCCATAATAGCATTTGTCATGGCAGCGCTCGTAAAGTCCGTCAGTAGACAGACGCATTTGGCAACCGTCCATATTTGGGAGGAAGATAGCTGGTTCATACAGTGCAATATGCTAGTCATCATTTACTTCGCAGACATACCGGTACAGAGGAGGTGAAAGCGCGAGTTACCAGGTAGCAAGAGTGTTTTCATTATGCTGCTAACTCTTAAGCAAGAGACAATGTGGAGCTTGCCCCGATTAACAGCACGCCTGACACAGTTGGCGCCTATTCAGCTCCTCCACGACTAATTAATGCTTAGTGGCGAATGCTCCATAACCTCAAAAGGAATCACTTCGACGCAATTTATGGAGTACATGGTCACCCCAAATATAGCCGGGCTGCTAATGAATAAAGACAGTGGGTCACCCGTTGGCCGATCAACGGAGCGGCCGAGTCGGTAACGGCCAGACCAGCCCGGTGAACAAGAGCGCGACGCCATCAGTAGGCAAGCCCTGTAGCTGGCGGCCGGCGAATCGCCTCATCAGTGGCCGTGTTTGGCGCGGTTGCGGCTGTGGCTGTGGACTGAGGCCGGCTCGTCACGCCCCGTCACGTCCGCAGCGGCCGGCCACGGCTGCGCTCCGAGACCGCACCGGCGGGGCGTCACGACCGCGCCCCGCGCGCCCGTGGTGTGCGGCCGCGGGTCGGCGGCGCCGCGCCGTCTCTCTCCCAGGCCAGGCCGCGGCCAATCACTTAGCGCCCGCCGTGGTGTGGCTCTCTGAGAGGCAGTGCACCACGTGGCGACTCAGCGATCCCTCTCTCGTCAGACGACTGCTGCGGCTGCTCTCTTGGAAGCTGGTACGGCGACTCAGGCATCGGCCGCCATCTCCCACAGGGGATGTCGCGTCCTCTCACTTTGAGCCGGCCATGTTATGGCCCTCGTAAAGGAAGCCGCAACTCTTTACTTGGAAGCTGCCATAGTATAGCTCTCTTAAAGAAGCCGCAACTCATCACTTAGAGGCTACCGTGGTATAGTTCCCTTAGATGAAGCCGTAGCCCCTCAATTAGAAGCTGACATGGTATAGTTCTCTTAAAGGAAGCCGCAGCCCCTCACTTGGAGGCCCACCGATCCCTCTCTCAGACTACCCCGGCTGCTCTCTTAGATGCTGACACGGCCCTCCGGCACCGACATCCTCAGCCAGCCAGAATCTGCCGACTCAGTCCCTCTACATCGGCCGCCACAGCCCCTCTCCATCGGCCGCCACAGCCCATCTCCATCGGCCGCCACAACCCGTCCCCATCGGCCGCCACAGCCCATCCCCATCGGCCGCCGCAGCCAGTCCCCATCGGCCGCCACAGCCCCTCTCCATCGGCCGCCACAACCCGTCCCCATCAGCCGCCACAGCCCCTCTCCATCGGCCGCCACAGCCCCTCCCCATCGGCCGCCACAGCCCCTCTCCATCGGCCGTCTCAGCCCCTCCGTATCGGCCGCCACAGCCCCTCCCTATAGGCTGCCACAGCCCCTCTTCATCGGCCGCTACAACCCGTCCCCATTGGCCGCCGCAGCCCCTCTCCATCGGCCGCCACAGCCCCTCTCCATCGGCCGCCACAGCCCCTCCCCATAGTCTGCTACAGCCCCTCTCCATCGGCCACCTCAGCCCCTCCCCGACTGCCACCGCCGCCGACTTTGGGGGGGGGGGGGGGAGGCAGCGTCAGTGAACAGAACACGTGTTTCCCCGCCTGCCGCAGCACGTCCTCGCCATAATAAAGCGGTGAGTCACAGCGGCCGAGTGATGAACGTTCGCCGGGTTTTAGTGGTGTTTCATGCGCCATGCGATCGGTGGCAGCTATCGATCGCATCACATACAGGTGAGCTCGTATATCAGCAGCCGTGCCAAGTCGCAACATGTTGGCAGGCTTATATTTCATTGTCAGTTCGCAAGATATATGACAACAGAAAAGCAAAATGCACCACGGACAAATTGCAAACATCCATGCACGACTAAAGCGAGACGGCACGCTTAAAGGAAAGGACAATTTTGGCTCGAGGAAAGAGGAGACAGCTCTGTAAGAGCCGATTACAGCTCACAAGAGGTGAGTCAATATCGTATATTGTCAAACCCACGAATTCAACCACGCCAATCGAGTGCTAAGCAAACAATTATCGTGAAGCAAATTTCCGTCATATACTATAGTATTCTGGTACACCGCACGTCGGCAGGCTATAAGCCAACAACTCCTCTCTCGAACATCCCACAGTGACATCAGATGGAAGGTCTGGACAGAACCTAGCGGGCAAAGTCTTCGCTTCTAACATCCCTGAATGTACACAGATCAAATTAAACAAATGCACGTGTGCGATGGAATTGAATGAATGTACTAAAGTAAACACATGAAACGAAATGAGGCGTAAATGAATCTGTGAATGAAGTAATGCGATAATTATTTTATTATTAGACACGAAGTGAACCACAACTCATTGGAGAACAGTATGGACGGGAGCAACAACACAGAGAGGGGCGACATTCGCCGTCTGGACGGCTCTCACCTGGCTGGCTCCCCAAATTCTCGAGCATCACTCATCCAGAGATGAGTTCCGTGGCCGATCAAGGCACTTCGAATTGTTGCGAGAGGCACCTCGAATTAAGATCATTTTGGTCTTTTGTGCCAATCGCAAAATTGTTCATGCTATGTGTGCTATGATGTGCTAAATAAATAAACAAACACACAAACAGACAAACAAGGCTGATGGCTAATGACCTCTGAACGACCCACAACCTTGACCACTGTCGGGGGCGTGGACGGATGGGGAAGCAGTGGGTGCAGACGAGGCGCACACCAGCCGCACGGACAGCGGGAGGAGGCGATTGTATCATCAGTACACATATGGATAGCGCACTCTCCATCAATCCAATCTCTCCTCACGGTCCGATTCGTTCCGGCTGGTTTTATCTGTCATGTCTGGTCGCGCCATTCGATTCACTCGGAGCCGGCTGGAGGTCAAGGCGACTCTAGGGCGTGTGAGTAGCGCCATCAGCAGCGGTGACCCGGGTTAGATGGAGGTGGAAACACGTCCGCGTGGCAGATGCCACACAATTCTGCAGGATACTGCCGCTGCCCAGATGAAATGCCACTTCCTCCTGTAAGCGGAGGAAGTGGTGTTCTGTAGTGGATGGGATATTACATTTGCCTTCGCCGTCTTTTCTTAGTTCGTGAGTGGGTTGAGGACCGACTGGGGCAGCAGCGGATATAGTGCACTGGGTGGCGCATGTCGGATGGCATCGGGTGGCACCGGATGGCATCGGATGGCATCGGATGGCATCGGTCAGCCTGGGAGATTGCAACCAATCGACGATTTGCAGGGACGTTCCAAAGTTGATGGAGTGCTCTATACATTAAAAGCAGAAAATATAGCGTCTTAATTTCAACGAAACTGAAGCATTCTGCCATTAGCTACCGCAAAATTCCAACGTTTTTCTGGCTCTTTAAGGACTTTTCGTTTGCGGGCCAGGCATGACAAAATGTCAGGTCAATATGGTGAAGTGTCTCAGTTCCATGCATTCCCTTTCATATTCAACCACTTTAACTCCTATTGTACCTACCAGCTACCCCGCCTACTGCTTCGTCAAGATGTGCTTTAATTCGCATATATCCTTCCGTGTTATTCCTTAAAAAACAGAAATTCAACAGTTGTGTTGTCCACGAACTAGATGCTTAACGAGCGCAAAATAACTTGCTGTTGCAACCTTCTTTATCTTTGCATTTAGTATATGTAGTGGATAGCCTTGGCAAAGGAGTTAATGCGCAACTTACCTTAACTCAGCATCACACCAGATATAACCTCAAGCGTGAACATGACATCTATTTGTCTGCCCTAACCTCTACCCCTTGCTCGCATAATCTATCCTGTACTTTCTATTTGTTTATCCACATCCTCTCTGCAGCTTTACCTCCTTCTATCTCTTTTCCTGTCGTCCCTCAATTCCTCACTCATTCACTCACTCACCCACTGACAGTCATTCACTTTCTTGTGCCCCACATCATATTACTTTACACGCTCCTTTTGATATATTTTTCTTTTTCTTTGGACTTCTCCATCATTTGAAGGACGTGCTTCACTTTTCTCACGAACAAGTCCACATTAGCAGAGCAACGACTTGACGGGATCGGAGTCCATGCTTACCGAAGTGTGATTCGCAACACCGTGGCCCACCTCCCGGAGCATTATGTGCGAGCACGTGTGTGCCGCGCCAAATCTGGCTAGTGTAAGGACGCCTGACGCCGGCGAACACATGTGGCAACCGTGTCGACCTCAGCACGCCCTCGCACACCTCCCTCAACCAGCTACTGGGCACGCCTTTGACAGCCATTATACCGACATCGGCGCCGAGCGCTAAATTCGAGCCGCCTTAATATTCCGCCGAGACGCGGCCGTTGTCCGGGCGTCGCAGCTGACGCCAAACATGGCGCGCCGGCGGCGCGTCCGCCTCGCCGACGCTCCGCCGTACGGCGCGGCCGCGGCAGGTCGCCGGCGACGCGCCGTACGGCGCCGTACGTCACCGTCGACGCCGGCGGCCGGGTCAAGGTCGCACCGGTCGGCGATGACGCCGCCGACGCGGCAGCGACTGGCGTCGATTTACCGCCGGACGCGGCTGGATGAAGTGCCGCTGTTGTGGTGCGGCGCGGCGCATGGGTGACCTCAGCGGCGGACGCCACGCCGGCCGGACCTTGGCAACGACGCGACCCGCGCTAATCCTGATGGATTTCTGCCTGCGACAGGTCTCGTGTTGGGGACCGCCGGCCGGCCGGCCGACCACGGGCACCAGTCGGCTCAAGCAGGAGGCCTGTGGCAATGTCCCAGCTAACGCGGTGTGATGGCAAACCGACGTCCGACCAAATGTCTGAGCTAACGGGGGTAATGGCACATCGAAGTTCGAGCCGATGTCCGAGCTTAGGTGTTGACATCCGAGCTAAGCTATAATAGCACATCGAAGTCCGAACAAATGTCCCAGCTAACGCGGTGTAATGGTGCACCGACGTCCGAGCCAATGACCGAGCTAACGCGGTTTGATGACACACCGAAATCCGAGCCAATGTCCGAGCAAGCGCAATGTCATTGATGGCACATCGCAGTCCGAGCCAATGTCCGAGCTAATGCGGTTTGATGAGACACCAAAATCGGAGCCAATGTCCGAGCTAACGCGGTTTGATGACACACCGAAGTCCGAGCCAATGTCCGAGCTAATGCGGTTTGATGAGACACCAAAATCCGAGCCAATGTCCGAGCACGCGCAATGTGATTGATGGCACATCGAAGTCCGAGCCAATGTCCGAGCTAACGCGGTTTGATGACACACCGAAGTCCGAGCCAATGTCCGAGCTGGCGCGGTGTGACGGCACGCCGAAGTCCGGCAGTCGGACACGGTCCACAGCTGGTGAATGCGGGCGGACGCCGGTCCCGCCCGGGACAAGTCCGCAGTCACTGGCCAGCCGGTGGTCAGCAACACGCCGCTGCACTGGCGCGGTCTGCGACCTCATGGGCCCGGGCACAGTCGGGAGTCACTTGGGTGCACGGCCCGACCGCTGCGCAGGTATAGTCAGACGTCATAGACGCTAGTTATTACAGGGGAAGGGAGGAGAGGAGGAGGAGGAGAAGGCGGCAAATTCCTGCCCTCCTTCAGCAACATAGATACAAGTGTCCCATATGATTACAAATAATTGTCAGTGTTCGTAGTACAAGAAGTCAGTGACGATCGCGGATTCATGCGGTTAGTTTGAGCGTTTGGATGGCGAGTGCTTGTTGAGGAATGACACGCCACTTGCGCATGTCCCTGGGAAACCCAGTGTTCCGTATCTGACAACTCACGGGATATCCTATGAGGATGGGTAGCCTCCGTTTCATCTACTACTATTAGCTAATGCAATGTGACATAATTCAAGTGCAATGTTAAGTACGTTGACTGCAGTGCAAATGAGAACTGGCGTGATCATTGTGTCGTATCAAATAGATAAGACTTTAAAGGGTCTGCTCCAGTTGTGAACAATTTTCTAGAAACACATTCCATGAAGAACTTGAAACTTTTTACGTTACGTTTTTACGTTAGGTTCTGTGGCTGTGTTCCTGGTGAAATTAATACGATGAAACGAATCGTCAAAAAATATCTCACTAGCCACCCAGGTGGATTGACAACCGGTTGGAGTATTTCCCGAACTGCTGGATCAAATTTATGCCGCGTTTGGCGCTTTCATTATTTTCAATATCTTTGGCAGCTTGGCCGTCGCTGAGATGTCGTTCTGCGGGCGTAGACCATCGCAGCTCCCAACCAACGACAACAATACATAGTACACTAGAAGCACATCGCAGAGTACGTAGTACTATTCAGGTTAGCTTGACTCGTTCTGACTATCGCATGAGTGACACAACGAAAAGCTATCGTGGCTTTGGTTACCAGGCTGATATATGCGCCAATTTGAACCAGAAACACAAAGACGCGTTTAGGCGATGCAATCAGCCCAGAATTAACGGCTCGGCGATGCAATCTCCGGCGGCTTAGTTGTGGCAAATTATTACCATTGTGCATTGCGCATATATGTCACACACCTGTGATATATTCAACAGACGTCTTTCATGCATCTGACGTGAAACACATTCACCATGAACGGTGTAACCGCCACGGCAGAATTGGTGTGTCGCAGGCCTCTTCTGACCACCTGAGCGACCTGGTGCGACATACATTGTATGGGTCTGGTAGATGCGTTCCAATATGTTTTGGGACTTTGGCCGCTGGCGCCACATGGGTGTTGGGCCCACGACTACTAATGTGTAAAAACTGACAGTTGCCGAGCACCCAGGACGTTATATGTTAGAGGCATGCTTAAAGAGAATATCCCGCCTTTTTAGCTGACGAAGTTCGGAGGTTAACATGTTTTATTGCAAGAGAAGTTCACAAACATAGCTCAGCGTTTGTGTAGTAGTGCTCATTGGGTAATAACTGTTTTAATTTCAATACCTTATTTTCTCAACATGTTGAACAAGATAACACCCCTACCACGCGGAACCACAGATAAATGCAACGTAATTAACCGCTAGCCAGCGCAGGCTGGGATCAGACGTGATGGCTCTGATCTGGCCGAGAAACAGGAATCAAATCATCCTTGAGGCTAAGGCATCGGAGTCCACGCCTTTATACCGCCTTTGAACCGAATGTTTCCTCTTCTCGTTAACAGTAGTGTGTAGCATCGTTTGTATGTTATCACTTGGTTTCGAAATTGTTCACCATCGCCGCTAACTGCTGAACATTATCCTAAATTATATCGCTTGCATTCTTCTCAGTGGTCGAAAATCACTTGTGTCTCAATGTATCCAGCATCCAGGAAGTTTACACTGCAAAATATTAATTGCACGCTGTAACACGAAAGCCGTAAATGCCAAAATTATATTATTCCACATCGCGCGTATTTGCTTATATTGTTTCGACGTATGGCGATTTCGCTTACATCGTAGTTGTACAGTTGAATTTCAGCTGAATATGTGGAGCCACAGAGAAGGTTGCCCTCTTTCGAACCGTATGCTTATTTGTTTGCGCCAATTCGATTTCATTAAGCGGAAATCTGTTTACCCCAATTACCCCGGATGGTGACAAGATGGTTGTTGGGCTACTCCAGTTCACTTTCTCGGTACTATTATCGTTCGCCAGTATCGCAAGCGTCAGCCAATGAGCTTGCCAATCGTTCTCAAGTGAGGCTGAGATCCGTTTCATGACGTCTTCTGTCCCGTGTACGAAGAACTGCCTCAGCAGGCTGTGTCTCCACCATGAGAATGAATGTCTCAATTCCAGGGACGAGCTTTCTTTTCGTCACGAGCGCCGCCATCTTGGGACAATCGTGTTCGCTCTGATGGCGCCCGGAATACCATCCTGGCGGCGGGAGCGACATATCCGCTTCCCGAACAGGAATACGACTGCCACGAGGTAAACAAGATGCTCAGATAGGCCGGGGGTGCGCCGCGCCAATTTCGTCTCGGTCCCCGGCTCGCGGAACAATGGTGTGTGAAACGGCGTCCAGAAGTCCGGCTCGCATGCTTCTGTCGGACCGTGGACATGGCGTGGGAAAGCGGCGCATTAGCCCTCGCTGCAGTCTGCCTTTCGCCGTGAGCCACATCTGACGCCACGACGTGGCCACCGGCGCGGCAGTTACGCCACGGCGACACAGCGCCCAGGTGCGGTCGTAACTCGGCAGCCGAGTTATAACGCGGACGCGTCGGCTCGACACTTGTTTAACACGATCTCGCTGTGACCTCGTGATGACCGCGACCGCGGCCCCGCCAGCTGCGGTGTCAGCACCGGCGCTAGGGGGGGCACGCACTGTAGACACTACACGACCGCCGGGACTGGACGGCTGCGGCCCGATTGAAGTCAGCCCTGAGTTTTACGTCGGAGGCACAGCACTACGGCGAACTTTCCGCGCCAGCCACGCGCTGACTTTTGCGCTTCGCTATTTCCTGGGTGCGGTGCACGAGTCATTCTCTGCGTGCCTTCTAGAATTGCGAACCGCGTCGTTCGCCGACCGTTCCAAACATTCATGCATACATGCAGAGACGTCGACTTCGGAATCTCCGACGGACTCCGTCGCAGATTGTGCCTGCCGAACACAATTGCCGCCGACACATTCGTTGGGCATAAATGCGACGCGCCGGCAAGGTAGTGGGCGAAAAAGCCGCATCCATAAACACATAAATGGCCTATCCTTGGCGGTTTTTGCCGGCGGTCGTCAGTGAGTTTTCGGTGGCCGATTCGGCGCTTGCAGGGTGCGGGCTTCCGCCGGCCGCCTCTGACCTCGGCGGAACGCGCATGCCGCGGCTCCGACGCCGGCCGCGGATGTCGCTCGATCCAGCGCACCACAGAGCACAATGGCCGGATACCTCTGGGTACATCTGATCGGCTGGCGAGGCGTGTCTTGCAACAAGCACGCTGGGGAAGGCGATCTCGGACGGCGAGGAGAAGGATCAGCCGGAGCATGCCCAGGGCACGGGCGAGATGCGGCGGCGTATTTCAGTTGTGTTGGATGATGCGCTTTTCATGAGACATGCCGAGAGGGGCATGATGAAACGAGATGTGAGATTCCAATTATAAGATGTGATCACCGATGACCTAAACGAGGCAGTGGCTGCGGCTGATTTCTGGCTCTAGACGGTGGAGTTCGATTGGAAGAGGACAATGGGCAATTTGGTGATCAATATACATCGGGCACCCAACAGTCGCGTGCGATATCGTTGAAGTAGCGTATGCATGCACCACGTTCGTCCTTCGATGATATTACTTCTTCATCAGACTGTGTCCACATCTCTTGCCTTTCATTCGTATTATGCCCCAACAAACCGTTTATTCTTTCCCTTTGGCTGGAACTGACAGCGTGTTGATTCTGAACCCATCACCCTGTTGAAGAGTTCCAACTCAACGCCAGAATGTCACTGGGTAGTTTGACGTACCACCATTGCTCTGGCGCAGCCGTACCAATCCCACACCCTCCATCTAATCGGACCGGCACTTGTGCTTTTGCATTAATTACAAATTGAATCGAATAAAAAATTGCGAACAAAAAAGACCCACTATTTACTTTGGGTGGCACTTCGTTCTTCTGCCAAGCGTTGAAGATCACATCTTCATATTTACAATGTCTGCTTTGCTCTCAGGTTTCATTAACACAACACATTGGAATAATTCGGCCCAGTGAATTACCCGAGATCAGCATATAAGCGATACCTACGTGACCCTGCATTCGGCAGCAGAATCAACATTGATAGTAGCAGTAGACTTAGGCAGCGGGTATTAAAAAGGAAAGCGACGCCGCCGAGTTTGCTTTCAGAGCAGACCTGTGCCCCAGCATCAGCTTGCCGTATGTCTGAGTATCAGAGCGGGGGTGTTGGAGCACCAGGTGGGTACGATGGCACTGTCGGATACACCGTTCGCCACTCCGACTCTGACGTCAGAGCACCAGGTGGGCACGATGGCACTGCCAGACACTCCGTTCCCCACTCCGGCTCTGACATCAGCACCAGCCATCCACTCCGCTCTGACGTCAGAGCACCAGGTGGGCACTGCCAGATACACCGTTCGCCACTCCGACTCTGACGTCAGAGCACCAGGTGGGCACGATGGCACTGCCAGACACTCCGTTCCCCACTCCGGCTCTGACATCAGAGCACCAGATGGCTCTGCCAGATACACCGTTCTCCACTCCGACTCTGAAGTCAGAGCACCAGGTGGGTACGATGGCACTGCCAGACACTCCGTTCCCCACTCCGGCTCTGACGTCAGAGCACCAGGTGGCACTGCCAGATACACCGTTCGCCGCGTCGGCTCTGACGTCAGAGCACCAGGTGGCACTGCCAGACACACCGTTCGCCACTCCGGCTCTGATGTCAGAGCACCAGGTAGGCACGATGGCACTGCCAGACACACCGTTCGGCACGTCGACTCTGACGTCAGAGCACCAGGTGGGCACGATGACACTGCCAGACACTCCGTTCCCCACTCCGACTCTGACGTCAGAGCACCAGGTGGGTACGATGGCACTGCCAGACACTCCGTTCCCCACTCCGGCTCTGACGTCAGAACACCAGGTGGCACTGCCAGATACACCGTTCGCCGCGTCGGCTCTGACGTCAGAGCACCAGGTGGGCACGATGGCACTGCCAGACACACCGTTCGGCACGTCGGCTCTGATGTCCGTTAATTGGATGACACCTGCGATTATAGACGGCTCAAGTCGGGCGATCTTTGTCTGGCAATTGATGGCGGGATTGGACGGCCTAGCAGGCCCAAATGGCCCCATCAATAACAATGCGTACAGCCGGGTCGTCTGACCGGATTCATAGGTAAAAATATTCGCTTGCGAAACACGAAGTAGGTGCAAATTTCCCATCATTAATCATACACCAACTCAAGTCGTGACGTTGCTCTGCTCAATTAGCTAGACACCGGGCAGTGCGTATTGGTGGGAAGGCTTACTTTTCGTCTAAAGTCCTGACGTTTACAGAAAACAGCGACGGCTACTCGGGTGATTGGGTATGAATGGTTCATGCACACCCGGCCCAGTACCCAATTATTTACAGGCATGTGGTTCGATTTTAACGTTCAAAATATGCAGATTACAAATGGGCGCCATAAAACAAAGTCTTATCTTGCAAGGCACCGGCTGGTTTACCTTGCAACATCTGAATGTTCCCGCTAATTAAGAAGTAGCAAGATTTCCTTGGCATTCCACACTGCTCAGCGTAACTTTTAAGCCACCGATGTTATTATCTAGTATGTTAACTCTCGTCCTCAGGTAACTGCAATTTTCGATATTGCACTGATAGAGTGACCAATGATAGAGTGATAGTACACTGATAGAGCGGTAAAGGAAGTATCTCAAAAGCGCATGCAAATGAGGAAGTTATCAACGATGCCCATCAAGAGCACGTTCATATTAAACGATGTTCGAATTGGACAAACTCCTGCTGTTGACTCTCTGACGTGCGCCGAATGTCATCAGAGACTGCGACTCGACAACCTGCCTAACCTAGAGGGATCGCTGAACGTAGTTACAGTGTGCTATTGATAGGCTTGTAATCAACATTCTGACCTTCACCACGACCGACCTATGCATGGTATGCATATATTAAGGCTTTCGGTGCATATGTGCAGTGTACATGCATATTTAGAAACGTTATATTATAACCTGGAAAATAAATAATAGTTCACCTGACATTGACCTAATTCAAATGTGGGAAAATAGTGACGCGAATTATTGTTACAATTATGAACCAAGCCATTGAATTTGGGCGACATTAGCATGGCTATTGCACGGGTGCGTACCGGGTGAGTTCACAGGGCAGGATAATAATTTGTCCATATATGTACTCAGCTGTGAGTGCAAATCTTGGAACCCTTTGTCCAGTCCACTCATTAACGGCCAGCCCACTCATTAACGGCCAGCCCACACATTAACGGGCAGCCAAACCATCAACGGCTAACACACCCATTAATGGCCAGCCCACCAATTAACGACCAGCCCACATATTAACGGCCCGTCCACACATTAACGGCCCGCCCACCCATTAACGACCAACAAACTCATTAACGGCCAGCCCACTTCAGTGACGGCCAGCCCACACATTAACGGCCAGCCCACCTACTAACGGCCAGTCCACTCATTAACGGCCAGCCCACTCAGTGACGGCCAGCCCACACATTAACGGCCAGCCCACCTACTAACGGCCAGTCCACTCATTAACGGCCAGCCCACTCAGTGACGGCCAGCCCACACATTAACGGCCAGCCCACCTACTAACGGCCAGTCCACTCATTAACGGCCAGCCCACTCAGTGACGGCCAGCCCACACATTAACGGCCATCCCACTCAGTGACGGCCAGTCCACACATTAACGGCTAGTCAGTCAGTCCAACGTTCAGTCCAGTCGTTGACGGTTGACCACCAGTTAGTCAGCCCACCAGCTAACTACCAGCCCGCAGCTCGGGTCGCCCTTTGCCGGCCAGCCCGCAACTTGGCTCGCTCATTGACAGCCATCCGCTAATTCAGCTAACTCGTTACCTGTCAGCCCATACTCCTTCCTGCACATTGACCGCCACGGCTGATAAAGTGGCACAGGGCATATCAATGTCCGACAAAACGCTTGAGCACGGCACGACAGGGAACAGGCGAAGAATGTCCCATGACTCACGTCCCGACAACCTGTCAACGGCACCCGTACTGAATATTTGCATGAAATAATCGACAGAGAAATGGTTATCCAATGAGCAACGCTCCAGGAGCTGGCAACAGGCAATTGTAACACCAACATAATGTTTCCGTGCATTTTGGATGGAGACATTATGGGGGTGGGGAGAGAGGCCGGAGGTGGGGGCGAGATAATCTTCAGGTCGAATGTTCCATTCAACACCAGAGACATGATGCTAAACGTCGCCAGGTCGAGGGGACGGGTCCGTCGCCCTGCACCGTGGCGACGCTCACAGCTACCAAACACACAACACGGCCGTCAAATCGAGATTGCCATCGAGGTGCTGTCAGTGGACAAAGACAAAGACGTATATTCGGGCCATCCACAATAAATTCGTGGCTATTACAGCCTGTTGTCCAGTTTTAGAACAGAACTCACAGGTAAAAAAAAGTTCTGGAGTTCTGGTCTCTGTTGGCTGGAGCCGATCCGGCCGTTGTCCGCGACATGGTCGGTGATCCCATGGTTCACGTGGTCGGCTAATGGTCCGACTGCCGACCGCCAGGGGACGGATCGACCCTGTGACTCCCGACCTTGTGCTCTGCACCGGCTCCAGGTCATCTCTCCACCGGGGGTCGATCCTGTGCCTCTCCACCCGGGCCCTACACCAGCTTTAGATGATTTCCATGGGGGGTCGATCCTGCACCTCCCCACCACAGACCCTGAATCGGGTCCAGCTGATCTCTACCAGATGACGTCACTTCGCAGATGAACGCATCACTTCACTGATACCACAATGAGCTTGTGTGTGTGGGGGGATCTACAGAGTGAAGGGGAACGAGTGGGTGTACGTTCACTGCCCAATACTGGCATCGGTCGCTTTAAGCTTAGATCTGGCCTGACGATGGACAACAAACTCCAAGCACCAGCAATAGTAATGGGGTTTGCGTGTTCAGGCAGTTACCAGGCACTGCCTCAGACTGATGAACTTATTCTGACACATGAACTGCGGCTAGCATGCCCAACTAGGACGCCCGCGCTTGGCGTAGCCCCAACGGCTCCCACCTGCTCCTGACACCTGGGCAGGTGGACAGCTACATGGCCACATGGCTCGGCTGACATGACATGGCTGACACGGCGAGTCCCGGCCCGCACCCAGCGCCGAGTGCTGCAGCGCGTTCGGACACCATTGGGTATGCGGGACGCCGGACGGCCGTACGGAGGACGCGGGGGATCAGACGCGGTGCGTGGTCGCACCACCGGCGGAATGGCCCGCCCCAGCGACACCTGTCCGGCTGCATACAATGAGCGCCACGCCGACCGGCGGCGACAATGGCGCATGTGGTCGGAGCAGGTGCGCCGCGGACTTCGCGTCGGATCGGCGTCACGATCGGTCCGGACCACCGGCTGGGGGTCGTTAGCAGGCGCGCGCGCGCGACCCGCGCCGCCGTACGGCAGGTTCAGGCCGAGTCTGACCGGCGGCCGTACGGCAGGTTCAGGCCGAGTCTGACCGGCGGCCGTACAGCAGGTTCACACTGAGTCTAACTGGCGGCCGTACAGCAGGTTCAGGCCGAGTCTGACCGGCGGCCGTACAGCAGGTTCAGGCCGAGCCTGACCCTCAGCCGTACAGCAGGTTCACGCCGAGTCTGACCCTCGGCCGTACAGCAGGTTCACAGGTTTACGCTTAGCCTGACTGGCTGACCACTACTGCACGTCAGTCACCCCCCCCCCCCCTCATCTGGGCGCGTGGTGACCTCAGACTGCTGACCCTGACCGGTCGGCTGGTCAGAGAATCAGCCGCCGTCCTCCTACGCCGCGCAGGTCTGGTCGGACCACTTGTGGTGGTTAGTCAGAGCTGCCACACTCGCCTACTCACATCCGTTTTTGCCCGACATCGGTTCACTTTGAAGACCGTTAAAGGCGTCAGCAAGGTAATCGGCAACCAGCAGCACTTAAATGGGGTCTGCCGCTCACGATCATCGTGTCGTAGCTTGCAATGGGTGCGGCGGCAGCGAATTTCCACAAATTAAATAGATCTTAGCAGAGGCTCAACATTCAACATTGCACGAAATGTCTGTATGTTGGCTGAAATCGAGCGAATTCGATTAAAAATTCGATTGAAGTGATCTCAAGATTGGCTGCTGAGCTCCCTGCACTGATAACCAGCGGCAAACGAACACGCTGTGATCCCGGCCAGAGTGACCAAGTGATGCAGACCACACTTCCACCGGAGTTGAGTTGGGGCGGGCGATCGAAGTTGCGTTCCTGCCGGCGGCCGCGCCGGACCTGTCTCTCCAGCCGGGGGATCTGGGGCGAGGGGAGGGGGAGGGGGATAATATGGCCAGCACACATGGCGGTGAACATAAAGCGCATCCCACGTGATGTTCCCACGGAGAGCCAAAGCGTGAGTCACGGGAACGTGACAGCACAGCGGAAACCCGACCCTTTAGGAAAACACCCTGTCTAGACGAGGCGTCTTCGAACAGGTTTTCTTGGCTCGGGGAGTTTAGCAGGGAGGTCCCAGGCGTCGTGCGGAATCTTGTTGTGAATGCCGGTCAGAATGTCTATAAATCTTGCTGACGCTGCTAAAAATGCAGCAAAGTGGTCACTATATGTCATGGAACCTGGTATCATGCATGTAATATTTTCGTCATTGCACCTGCCGCGATGAAGTGGTGATATCCGTTTGTATGTTCTCTTTCGGAATAACTCTTTAATTTCCAGTTCATGAATTCAGCTATTGAATCATTCATTGATTTCCAATTAACATTTGAGCGATGATCGGATCATTTACTCGAAATCTCTGGAATATATACTTCCAACGGGAACTTCCCAACCGATACATATTTCCACCGATGCGAGCGAGCCATGTGCCATCGAGCTTAATGCTTTCATGATTAGCTTCATTGATGGTCCAAATTGCAGATGTCTCGATACAATGTGCCCACGAGCGGATGTTCCAGCCGTTATACTCCCGGCAGTCCCACCACGTGTGACCTCGCCGATGACCCCTGTCGTTCTCGTGGGACCGCGATCCCAATGTCGGAGTCACCAGACTTGGCTATCGTGGTGCACCCACCGCCGGCTGTTACAACCTGGCGCACCCAGGACCTAGTGACCTTTCGTCATCGGGGTCCTAATCCGGACCCAATGGCCTCTTCTAGTCCAGGCTAGCTGTCTTATCTTCCAAAACCTGACCACCTGTCGTGTCGGTACAACACATGAGATTTTCCGACTGATATCGGATCATTTTGTTTTCGGCACGGATTTTATTCTCGTAGTTTCATTTCGTTTGATAAACACCGTGCACGACTGGAGCGCAAAGGGAGGATCACGAGAGACACGTCCGACTGTACCGGCACGCCGTAAGCCGACATCGCTCGCCGGTTCGCTCTTTTACCGTCACGCCGTAAGCACAGTACAGGGACGAACTGCCTGCTAAGTCGCTTCCAGTGTCTGATGTGGCTCATGGTCGTCCGCCCGGCCATCTACTTACCATTGGCTGTCTGATGTCGCCGCCACCAGCCTCACCCGCATCCAACACCGCCTCTGTCAACACCGGGACTCACCTGAACAAGAACAAACGGAGGTTAGAACCCACGTGGGACAACGACATTGGGCTGTTGTGGCCAAAAGGCTTAGCTGTTCTAGCTGTCAGGGTGGGACAGTGGCACAGGGGTGTTGCATCCACTGACCGCAGTAGTACAACTGAACTGGATGGTCGTATGGGGCTACTATACCCACCCAACGCAGTGGTAAAACTTAACTGGACAGTGACACTGGGGTGATATACCCATCGGACGAAGTGGTACAAACCCAACGGACAGTGGCACTGGGGTGCTGTGACCTTTAGACCCAGTGATCAGTGAGTCTGGATACATTCTACTCTGTATCCACAGCTTCATAAATACATGCATGGAATGTAGGATGCAACGATGTCATTCAATACATACTTAGTATGTCCACATATTTCCTGTGCTTATATATTTCAGTATCTTAAGCTGTTCCTGCTTGATGTGGTGGAGCCAGACAAAAAGCAAACATGCAAGCAAAATGATAAGGAATGAAATGGCAAAAAGGCAAAGGAAGAAAAGTGGGCATGGAGGAAAAGCTTAGCGAAAATGGAATTCAAACGACAGGAAGTACACTGGACAAAGAACAACACGGTTAAAAATGAAAGCCATTACAAAATGAAATGGAAAGAAATAAAAAATCAAATCAAAACACAAACGATCAGCAAAGTTAGAGGTGAAATGAGGTATAGGTTAAACAAATAAGAGATGAACTGAAAAATAGATGGCAATTTGCCAAAACATTGACTAATGTAAACCGTAGCGAAGTAAAAAAATTCAAATTTGAATTAAAATACCAAGGGTCAAAATGGTAACAGAAATCATTGAGCAAAGGAAAATACCAAAGACAATACTTTGAATTTGCGTTTCCTGCATGTCACACTACACGGTACACCATCGCCCGGCCCCAGGAGGGGGAGGGATACAATGCTGCCACTCAGCGGCAAGATCAGACGTGTAGTTCTGGAATGCATCACAGCAGGTACAGATTATGCATGCTGGCTTAGGCATCTGCTTTAATCACCCTGCTTATTTCATGCCAAACATCTAGCGTACTGTGTGATGTCAATTGCTTCGGAGAAATGGCATACATATGACATCACACCTGTAGGCAGCTCGGGATACATTTTTATACCACCCTATTGCAAACATTTGACGCCCGTAAGCTTTCCGAATGATAAAAGTAAGACGTGATATGTTTTAACGAGTAAGATATGTTTTAACACAGGGCACCTGTTAAAACATATTGAGAACATCTGTTCCGGACTCTGCTGGGACGGGCTTATGGGACATGTTCTATCCCAAGCAGATCTTGTTGTGTAAACTCCATCCACACTAATCAATCCAGGAATTATAGTTGAACGGCAGAATCTTGGCAGAGTTTAACGTCCGTCAGTACACCGACACGGCCGCCCCGGGGCAACGTTCTATGGCCTTATCAGGTCAGCTATTAGCTGTCCCCCTCCTAGTCGGAGGTCACATGACCGAGTGAAATGACTCGAGCACGCCTTACCAGGACAGGGAGGGGCCAACGGAGGCCCACGCTCGAACCAATTGAGCTACCGAGGCGACGACGCCCCAGCTGGAGTATTTGTGCCAAATTAACTCAGTTTGCACGAAGTCCCGCTATATTGGAGAAGTATCGGACTTGTATTGACAGGACTGGCACATTCGAGTTTCTGAAGTTAGCCATCTGTCAGGATTCTGACAGCACGGCCACCAGACGGCGTTTATTGTACAACTTCCCATACGGCGTGCAGCCACTCGCTGCCGACAGGAAGCAGTTGACAAATTTAGCCACATTCAGTGCGGTATATACGTGACCGGAGGCGTCAAGTTTCGCATATAACTTGAATAGAACGCATAGAACTGTGCCTGCGCTCAGCAATATCTTCGGCGGGTCAGTCATAGCCGCCTCATGGCCATGGATGTGCTCTGCATAGAAAATGTCTCTGAAATGTCGCCCCGCCACCTGCAGTAAATACAGCCACTCGCTGCAGGTTGGGGGTCTTGGTGTCTGGCTTCTCTGGAGCTGCGGTATATACAGCCACTTTCTACAAGTTGGGGCTCTTGGTGTCTGGCTTCTCTGGAGCTGCAGTAAATACAGTCACTCAATGCAGATTGGCGCGTACCTCGGAGAGCCAAAATTACCTTCCGAATTCAAAAAGTATATTGACGCCTGATGTAGTTACTCGTTATAGCCGAACGCATAATTGGCGGACATGTTAGCACAGACATTGCACATACATGCAACGTATTCGCATATCATGTTCACGTCGAACATACCATTTCAGCGATGCCTACGGCGATGTATAGCATTACACATTGTCACAAAGTGTTACATGTGCTTCACGGTGACAGCTCGATCGACGTGGACCCTCTGCCACTCCGGTGGTCGACAACGTGAACCCTCCGCCACTCCGACGGTCGACAAGGTGGACCCTCCGCCACTCCGTCGGTCGACAACGTGGACCCTCCGCCACTCCGGCGGTCGACAGCGTGGACCCTCCGCCACTCCGGCGGTCGACAGTGTGGACCCTCCGCCACTCCGGTGGTCGACAACGTGGACCCTCCGCCACTCCGGCGGTCGACAACGTGGACCCTCCGCCACTCCGGCGGTCGACAACGTGGACCCTCCGCCACTCCCGCGGTCGACAGCGTGGACCCTCCGCCACTCCGGCGGTCGACAGCGTGGACCCTCCGCCACTCCGGCGGTCGACAGCGTGGACACTCCGCGGCGGCGGGCGGTCGACATCGCTTCCCCACTCGGCCATGTAAATCGTGCACCGCCGCGGGTGTGACCACCGATGCTAATCCAGCCGGACAAGATCACAGGTGCACGCGGTACAAGGGTGCGCCGTGTCGCTGCGGTACGGCTAATAGCGCCGTCGGAAGTCCTGTCATGCTCAATTCTGGCGTTGGCGGCAAACAACTGCGACACTTCTGGCGATACGAGTGGGCTTGGCACAAATGCAGGATAGAAAAAGGCAGGGGTCCATCGCGAAAATCTTCTTTTCTATAGAATCTCTTTGGTACACTAGTTGCGACCTGTTATCGTTCCCGATTCGGCGGAGATAGCAATGTGCTGCATGCGAGCGAGGGGCAAGATTTCGCTCAGTTGAATTTAGATTTGCAGATTAACCAGTTAGTAAAAACAAAGCAAAGAACCGCTTTGACCATTGTCTTCACATCCTTGAAACCACTCAAATTTACTATTTATAAGTATGATGCTAACAGCTAAAATTCGAGGAATATCAAGCATATATCCCGTATATATATCTTGGTACCAACTCTATGCTCGGAATCCGTTTGATTAATTGCCCTTTTACACCATGTGTTTCGCTCCAGTTCCAATTGAAGCAATTGTATCTTAAGACAGCGTTTCCAATACATGCAAGTATCCCACTAATATAATTTCAAAGAACCCTTGCGTCATGCGTCAAATCGATGCGATCGAAATATCAACATTGTCACAGTAGGAATATTTGATGTTTTCTAAATACTCGGTGTTCACAATAGACATTCATATAATTTCAGTACCTCAGCCGGCTTACTAGATATCACGACGCACTTTAAATGAGCAGGACATTAATATCACAATGACTCATGTGACCCTGACTCTCACATCTCACCTCCTAATTCTCCATTTTCCTTCTCCAGTTCGTTCTCCCTGTTTCTCTGATTTTCTTAAATAGCCTGATATATCTCTGTCAGGTTTCTCGTTTCCATCAGGAGCTTACCAGAATATGCTTCGTTGTTGCTGGTGCAGCACGATGTGTCCAATTGCGAGGACGTCAGCCGAAATATCAAGCCAACCCATCAATGTTTATTAGCTACACCGACTCGTATTTCGAAGAACTTAGCTCATCATTTCGAGGATACATGTTTGGCCTATCATTGATGTTCACTTCACTTTCATTAACGCGGTGGTGAAGCACTTCACCAGCCGCCTGTACCTGGGATGCCATGGATCAATGCCTCTCCGAGAGAACCGGTTGTAGGATTTTTACCTCCTTTGTTGCAAATTGAAGGCCAACTAGCTCCGCATGCTGTAATTACTTTCATGGAACCAGCAACAACGTGTGGAAGTCGCACGATTTACGTAAAAACTGCCGCTGCTCTTGAACTGTCAAATTGCGTGGTTCTTTCCTCAGATCCATTTGTAGCTGGCCGACCGGCATGACGCACTTCCACACTCCTTGACACCTGAGTATTGACCGATAGGATATGGCACATTTCGGTATTTCATGAGACTAGAAAGCAATGAGTAACGGACGATTATAAATGTTCGGGAGGTTAATCACTATGAACACTGAAAATTCAAACGTGGGTAGGGTGAGATCACGAGCAAGCAGTATCACACTGTTTTGGAAAGACATGGCACATAGTGGGAGCACAAGAAAATAGCCCGCAGACGACTAGTTATGCCCTTTGAGCCAAACCATTCCTTGGATTACGGGCAATACCCCCAATAGTGTGGATTATTACATATGCATCTTTCGCAACGTCTGTAACATCGAGGCGATGAACTCCAGCGGGTTTCATCCAGGTGATAAATCCAGGCATCTGTGCCATCCAGGTGATAAATCCCAGCATGAATGTGTGAACGATAGTGAAAAAGATTAGCGAATTATTGCAGCTGAAATGTCCAACTGAACTGAGATGCTGCACACTCTCCGACCGTCAGACAGCGATGAACGCCAGACCGAACGGTCCCAATGAGGCGGAACATCCGCCGCGAGCCACTCATCACGCGCGTCTTCCCAGAAGCCCTCAGTCAGCGCGATGCACACGGACAGTGCATCTTCGCCAGCGCCTCCCGCCGCGAAGCCTGCAGTGCGCAACGGTCGTTCAGCACCCGGCGCGTCGTGTGCTCCGGACTGTGCTACTCCGGACTCCGGACTCGTCGTGTGCTCCGGAATCACGCCGGGATCGTCCGGCCGGGCGCGTAAGCCTGACAGAAGCCGAAGCCTGCCCCGGCAGCACCGCCGCAGCTTTTCCGGCCGGTCGGCCGACCGGTTCGCCGTTCTGTCCGCGCCGAAGGCCGCGTCCGGAGCGGCCGCGACGTGCTCGCACGCTCCGTCGTGCCCACTGACCCGACCTGGTTGCGGCCGCGCCCGCTTTCCCGCCCGAAGGTGATACGTCGCCGCCGAATGGCGCCGGCGGGAGCAGGGCGGCTCCGTGCCGGTGAGAGCGGCGAGCGCAGCGGTAACGACAGCTGCCCGATGGAAGGTGTCCCGCGGTGGTGGCTCGAGCAGCGGTGGCGTGGTGGCGGCGCCAGCACTTGGTGACGGCTTGATCAGGCGTGCTGTGCTGGCGGTCTGGACACGTGGTGTGAATCTGAGCAGGCAGTGTGACGTCACGTGGTGATGGTCTCGGCAGGGATGACGATCTGAGCACGTGGCGATGGTCGAGGCACGTGGTGATGAACTTGGCAAGTGGTGGCGGTCTGGGAACGTGGTGACGGTCTAGGCACGTGGTGACGGCCTGAGCACGTGGTGATGGTCTCGGCACGTGGTGACGGCCTGTGCACGTGGTGTCGATCTGCGCAAGCAGCACGACATCACGTGGTGACGACCTGAGCACGAGCTGCAGGACCGACAATCGGCGCTGGTTTCGCTCACGATAGTGCCAGCTCCACCTCCACAGTGCCGAGTACCGACGCTGTATTCAGGACAGCTCAGAACGTCATCACTAACTTTGAACTGATACCGCCAGCTCGACCGTGCCGCCAGCCTGGCACGAAACAACAACGACCACAAATCCTAACCGCAAAGACACGCTGCCTCGGTCCGCATCGACTGCTACATGTATTGCATCAGCTTCCACAATTGAATTCACTTGGCGATGGTGACGGCCGTGCAGTATTTTTCTTCATTTAAATGCCTATTGCACTGTCCACGAGTGCAATTCCAGTAATGCTTAATAGGCATATGACCACCAGAGCAACGACCGTCGGAGTCCTTCCGACGGTATGTGTCTATCGATGATAGTCTCGGAGAGTGCTGGGTTCGAACTGGCGGTTGAGGCATCACTTCCGCCAGTGGACGGGTCAGGGCAGTTGACCGCTCTACTACACACGACACAGCACCTATGAGACAGCAGCTACACACACTATCTCACATTGCGGCAACCTCTGGTGTCGTCACACGCTACCTACGCCGAGAGGACGGCCGTGGCTGTGGCTCCGACAGCCCCTGCACTGCACAGAGTGGCGTGACTAATGGAACATTCACTCGGCCATACTCTATGCCACTTGGGTACGGTGCAAACATTTAAGCTTTTCATCGCTGGTGTTTCACGCCTGCTGACTCGGCAATGCCGAGCCTTGCCGAGCATTCACGGCCAGGAACATCGTCTCAATCGCCATCGGCAAATCTTTAGCCGTTCACACAGAGCACACGCCCGGCCGGCCATAACGGCAACGACGATCAGATAATCCAACAGCCGACGGTCGGCGGTGTAGATTGTCGTGGACTGCCCTGTCAGCTGTTTCGATTGTCGTGGGCTGCCCTGTCAGCGGTGTAGATTGTCGTGGACTGCCCTGTCAGCGGTGTAGTTTGTCGTGGACTGCCCTGTCAGCTGTACAGATTGTCGTGAACTGTCCTGTCAGCTGTGTATATTGCCGTGGACTGTCCTGTCAGTTGTGTAGATTGTCGTGGACTGCCCTGTCAGCTGCGTATATTGTCGTGGACTGCCCTGTCAGCTGTTTCGATTGTCGTGGGCTGCCCTGTCAGCGGTGTAGATTGTCGTGAACTGCCCTGTCAGCTGTGTAGATTGTCGTGAACTGTCCTGTCAACTGTGTATATTGCCGTGGGTTGCTCTGTCAGCGGTGTAGATTGTCGTGGACTGCCCTGTCAGCTGTGTAGATTGTCGTGGTCTTCCCTGTCAGCTGTGTAGATTATCATGGGCTGCCCTGTCAGCTGTGTAGATTGTCGTGGGCTGTCCTGTCAGCTGCTGTGATGGCCAGCGAGTTCCTCGTGGGCGACAGAGTCGAGTCAGCCTTCCAGTCAGGGTGCGGTTCAGTGTTCCACTGCAGCGAGCACTCAGGTTACCATGGTCACACCAGCTGTCGCAGGCTGACGTCACTGACGTGCTGAGGGGACACCAGATGATGTCGGGGGGGTTGAAGCCACAGCTGTGTGATGGCACGGTCTGTGTGTCCACCGTGGCGGGAAGTCGGACCAGTACGCGACTACATCGCAATCGCACCCTCGTCAATGCAGGGTCGTGCTTCCCGTGGCCTCTCCAGGTGCTAGCATGCCACATGCACTTCCTCCCGCGCCGCTCCCGCCGACCAACCACAACCTGTCACGACCAGTCGTAGCTCCTCGGTCACTTCACACCTGTCCAACACCACGTACTGACGCCCCGACGCCAATATCATCCCTCCGCGGTGTCAAGTGGGAAGTGCCTCCGGGAGACTAGCTCGTGCCCTGAACGCACCGTCACACACGAGGGTGACAAGGACACGAACAAGCCCACAGAAACACCAGGGCAACACGAGTGCAAACACTCCACGCCGTGCAGCTCCTGGGTGGTGACACATCGTCTCCAGTCATCCGGGACTGGCGACCGTACTTAGTCGAGAGAGCAGGTGCAGCCCCTTTGAGAACTTTGGCCGCCCCTCCTCGCATCGCACGACTCGGTCGCAAAATTCCTGTTCACCGTAGTTGATGAAGAAGCACGTGTATCGGTATGCACCGACTGACGCAGTCGACGCAGCTGGGGGACTTTCTATTTAGCTGTCATGACGTCTTCAGCTGATGAGTTGACATGCTAGCAAACACAAAGACGGAAAACACTTTCAAGCTGATTTCAAGCCTAGTAGCACATGAGAGGAAA
Source organism: Imbricaverruca yamaguchii (assembly GCA_034440575.1). Taxonomy (NCBI): domain Eukaryota; kingdom Metazoa; phylum Arthropoda; class Thecostraca; family Neoverrucidae; genus Imbricaverruca; species Imbricaverruca yamaguchii. The sequence goes on along the minus strand of JAOTOL010001601.1, from coordinate 1,071,773 downwards.
ACGTTGTGACTAAAAAGAAAGGCTGATAGTAGCAATGTTTCTAGTCGTGATGCCCACATAATTAACATTAAAATGACCTTAAAACATCCAGCCGCATGACCCGACCCGGGCCTGCGGGCTCCGGCGCGGCCCGTCCAGCGATTGTGGTCAGCCGCAGTCGCACCACTTCACCGCACAGATGCGGTTCTACGCGGGCCCGCTACGTGGAAGTCACGAAGGTCGACAGCGCGGCCAGTCAGGTCTGCCACGACACCAAGGAGCGCTGGTCGGGGGCACCCCGAGCGCACCCACCTGTGGGCTCTGAGAACCGCTGACGACCGCCTGGCGACAGGCGGGGGATATGTCTAGTTTGCTGTTTTGGAGCACGTCAGCTCGTGACATATACGGACGTGTCGGCCGTGAGCAGCGTTTCTGGCCGCCGCGGGACGGTCTACGGGACCGGTAGCCACGTCAGCCACGGCACGCTGTGCCCGGTCGTGTCTCGGCAGCGTCGTGGTTCATGGGGGCGAGTCGACGGCCACATCTGTGGCATCTCGGTTAGTGGTGTCAACTGGATGGATGCAATGGTGCAGGTTCAGTTCCAAGTCAGCAGTGGAGGGAATTGGGGCTGGTATAGAACTGGAACTGAGAACAGGAAAATGTAGTGAATGCAGATAATTGGTGAACGAACAAGAGTGGGGAGCGGGTGACGAGCCGGTGCTCTCACCAGCTGGACGCTGCACTCGTCTCCCGTACCAACGGTTGGCATCACCGCTCTCCGCTATGTCCCAGCGTCGTTAACTCCACAAAACCTGTTGGGTGTCGGTGGCGTGACTCCCGGGAGAAAACGTCCGACCAGCTGGCCACCGCAGCCGGCGTTCGCCGGTTTTGCGCCGCGACCTGGTGGGCTAGGTCACGCTTCATCTGCCTTGTGACCTGTGAAGCCTGACCCGGCAGCACGTGCTCGTGGCGGCGGCGGTCAGGCAGATCTGAGTCCGGGAGCCAGCTGACTGCCGAAGGCATGCCTGACCACCTGGTGCGTGTACACCTCGCTACCCCGAGGCAGACCGGATCACTTGGAACGAGGCGTGTTCGGAAGTCGCGCCTGACCACATCTTCATGCGCACGCTTCGTCCTGACCGACACCACGCTCTAGTATAGATGGGTAGTGATGTTGTAGGCACGGACACCGGATAACGTGCCTAGATTCCGATCTGCCAATGCTACCCGGCCGCGATATTCAACACGCGGCCGCCCTGCGGTGAGCCCTGATGTGCTGACAGATATGAACAGGCTAAAATCCAAAACACCTAATCTGGCCCGATCCGAGCTGGTCAGGCTCCGGATGTGGTGCGAGTCGGCCGCCCACGGGTGGCTCGGCGCAGCCTGCTGTTGCTATCCGGCCAGTGTTGCGCGTGTTGTGCCCATACGGGCTGACGACCACGCCACGTCAATGTCACAGGCCGCGTGTGCTGCGTTCATGCGACCACACTCTGAGTGCTTCTAGGTACTCATGCGTCACGAAGCCCGCACCTTCACAATCGACACGATATTGAGCACTGAGGGGGAGGGGCACAGTGTGATGCATCACGTGACCGTGTACAGGTGCTTTCGTAATTACGACGAAGACAATTGGAAGTCATTCAGATTCGATGGACAACCTTAAAGTAGGATTTGCACATATTTGCAAACTTTGCCATGCTTACGTAACGAACAAGGGCGGTGCGGGTGTCACGCGGCTTGCTTGATCTTCACATAAGCAGCCAATGTCAATGTCATGTTGGGCTTCGGGCTTCCAATTGGAAACCACCAGATCAGTGTTTTCGATGCCATATCGAACCACATTTAACACCGACGAGAGGATCCTAGCTAAGCAGCTGTCTAGTTCTGGACGTTTTCAACCAAGCTGGCCTCGCAACTGGTCCTCAAGGCGCTTTTCACGTCGAAGAGCTGGTACATACTTTGTCGTCGCGGTGCTTTTGTTCGTTTTCTGAGCACATACATTCACCGCGTAGCTCCCGCAAACTGTCGCTTATCGTCACGTATCTGGGTCTGGAGAGTTCCGCTCCGGTACAGACATCCACCCTGGTAAACACGCCAAACACCGCACGATACGACTCGGTGCTTCTTAAGCACAGCAGATGCACCAGCACTCGTTTTAGATTCAACGCGAATACAACACCCACGGAAGTGGCACGGCACGTTTTGTCGCGCAATATAACTGCCACCTGGCATTGGCATAGCACCTAATTGCCACTTAACATTTGCATAACACCTAACTGCCACTTGACATTGGCGTAACACCTGACTGCCACCTGACATCGGCATAACACCTAACTGCCACCTGGCATTGACATAATACCTAACTGCCACCTAACATTGACATAACACCTGCCACCTAACATCAGCAGTGCTGCACCGAACCAACAAGCATGAAATAGAACGTAAAGATTTTGGACATCGCCAGGTTGGATTGTCCGGCTCATTATTTTTTATTCTCAAGAAAGCTGAAGGATTTGCCAACTCGTAGAGCGAGCAAGGCATGCACATAGGCGTTGCACCACCCACTCCAGGCACTTAACCTAACACGTGTCTTACACGGCACAAAAATAGAAATATTCCACTATGAGGACCCGCATATAAACTAAGCCAGTCGCATCACAAACTAAGAGATAAAATGCGTGCCATATATAGCAACAATATTATATTACAATGCAGCAGGTAGTGCTATTTTTTCACACAGAATATCCAGGTACAGCCGCTGACAGGTGCGCACTCAGCCTGCTGTTCCAGCGCCTGCTAAAACTTATGCCAGCTGGATAACTAACAAGAAGTGACAAACCCTGCATGGTTCAATTCAATGAAGAACAAACAATGCTTGTGTGGTGTTGCAATTATGGGAGCTATGCTCATGGGGTGGATAAGAGTGTTCAATGTACAGCCCACAGCCATCAATACTTCACAACTGATCCATTGCTAACGCTATGTCCACATGAGCACACATTGATGTACTTCCAGGTATGTTCATAGGAGAGCGTGCCTTCACCGGATGATATTATAGCTCACGATACATGAATGAACTAGTCATTACGATTTGTTTCTGCTTCAAAGAACGTAAACGTGGGTGCGGACCGCCAACGGCACCGCATCAGTGCTTCCTCTGTGCCAGATACCTGTCACACTCACCACACTGAAACCACTACCTGGTTAATGGTGAGCCTACCACTTCCACCACCACCACTCCGCAACCGAACCTCGACCGTCCAACATCAGGCACCCGTATCAAACGCGTCGCGGACAAAAACCCGGTCCGGCCAACGTGGCCTCACATATGTTCGTCATCTTCGGAGGCGACAAAAACGCCTGATGCTGCAGATAGCATACGCGCACCTGACGAGGAATTGTGGTCGCCGGGCAAAAACGGGGGCCTCGGCGCTGGTGCTGCTGGGACCTGGTGCCAGCGCCAGCTCGGTGGACAGCTAATTATGGTGGGTCGCGGCACTACACCTCGCAAGGTAACGGCAATGACAGCAACGATTTGCCCAGACACACGGGGGTCGCCTGTCCTATAACGTACCAAATCCAGGTCAAGTCTCCGGACAATCACAGAAGCCCTCCTGCGGAGCATAACCACCCTTTTTGGACACTAACGGTGCGCGCTGCTTAAGTTTGCATCAATCCGTGATGCTAATGTAATTAACTTTAAAGATCTTCGTTCTCTTGAAGACTATGCCACTTACATGGAGTGAGATACATTAACGACTGCTAATGGCCTGCACTATCATGTGCGGTAATTAGCACAGTTCATAGAATCATGTGCAGAGTTTTTCCGACCACTGGCAATATAATTAGGAAATGGAAATCATGTCGTGTCAGACAGTCTGAATTGCTTGTGAAATGTCTGCATAATCGTCATAACATCACGTTCACTATAATTTTCTTGGTGATGTATTATGTTACCCATAACAGAAAATGAATCACTTCATGTCTGAAAATCGTCATTCTCTTGCATGTTATAATTGATGGTCTAACAACATTTTCCACATCTTTCATTGACTACTTCTTTCAAAACTGATTAACCATGGTAGCAAGTGGAGGAACAAAGATAACTATGTCGCAAAAACAAATTATTTTCTTGTCACTTCCATCCAAGAAGCTAATGAAACAAAACATGAGAAACTATGTCGCAAAAACAAATTCCTTTCTTGTCACTTCCATCCAAGAAGCTAATGAAATAAAACATGAGAAGCAAAATATGAGCAAATGGACATGCGACTTCCAATATGATAAGACTATCAATGGTAGGACAGCAAAAAAAAAACGCGGCCGAGAGGTTTGCCTTGCTTGACGAACTCCTGAGGAAGACTGCTCACATTTTCAAGATGTAGTAGTTCTGTATCAATCGCTGTTCCACTCCTTGAGTTGCATTACCCGGCATGTCTCAGTGATGTGGGACAATTTTGGCCAACGCCAACTTCAGACCGTCGGACTGTCACCTTGGCGCTGGCCCATCAACTTCGGTAACACCACAAGCATCGCCGACGAGTATCGCCGCAAGTTTTTGGCGCGAACATCGCCTGCACGATTAAGTAAAGCTGGTTTGCGGTTAACTGCGGCATCGTGACATACTTTACCTTTTCTATGTGATGCACGAGTTCGTGCTTTTTTAACCCGTCGAGGACACAGTCGAACATTTTCTTCCATCGTGCGCCCTGTGAACTCCGGCGTGCAACACTATGACCAGCCGTCGCATTCATTCGCCACACTCTCCGGAAAGCTTGCAAGGAGAATCACACAGGTTTCATGATCCCTTCGTTCATTCCACCGCTCGCTCGACCTCGAACGGTGGAGTGTTCGTGCCTGTCCAGTTTATATCTCAGAATTGCAGGCGGCCTGGTCAGAAGCACACGAGCTGAGTGTCCATCCAGCCGGAAACGCCGGCGAGAAGAGCCGCAGGTGGAAGTGGAGCCGGCATGTCTGCCCGAAGATGCCCCTCCCAGCTCCGCCCTCGATGCAGTGTTGCAAGATGGAGAGCATGTGCCTGGACCCTGTTCCGGGTTCAATGCTGCAGTGGCAGGGTGTCCCGGCTCACGCCCGATTCCTGCGATGGTATGTCTGTCGACCTTGTTCCGGGTTCCGCGGCGCCTTGCTACTCTCGCCGCTACATGGCACTGAGATGGAGAGGCATTTCTCGGCACGTGTCATATAATGGAGCGGCGTGTTGCGACTTTGCGCGTCCCCTCCCCCTCCCCCACCTGTGTGGTTCCGAGGTCGACAGGCATCTCGTGACTCTACCGCCGGTGAGATGTTGTGTTAGGCAGGTGCCACGTGACTCTACCGCCAGTGAGGTGTTGTGTTAAGAAGGTGCCACGTGACTCTGCCGCCAGTGAGATGTTGTGTTGGGCAGGTTTCACGTGACTCTACCGCCAGTGAGGTGTTATGTTAGGCAGGTGCCACGTGACTCTACCGCCAGTGAGGTGTTGTGTTGGGCAGGTGTCACGTGATTGTCTCCAGTGCAGTGCCGCGGTGGAGAGCTGTCTCGCGACTCCACCGACAGACCCGGTCCAGTCCTGTGGTTAGTCATCTACTGCCACAACACAACCCACACACGCCGCGGCTAACAATCGAATAATTTCACCCGACAAGGATGAAAACGGCAACAAAAGTCCGGCGCAGGCTTTGGAGTCGCTCCAGGACCTGACCCCTAACGAGGCTGCCCGATGCTTGGTTCAACGCCAGGCACACGCCAACATCCTGACCAGCATCTTCAGCAATAGCCCATGTGTGGGAGACACAAGACCACAGTGCTTTTGGGTAATGAGCACGGAACGTCACGACTGACCCGCCATACGACAGGACAACTGATGCACGGTCGATGCGCGTTCAGAACAGAGACGAAGCTTCCCACCGCGCGGCCTGTCCAGAGACGACGCTCTCCACCGAGCCATCGGTACACGGACCGTGTTTCCCACTGCGCCATCGGTACACAGACCATATTTCCCACTGCGCCATCGGCACACAGGCCATGTTTCCCACTGCGCCGTCCGTCTAGAGACAAAAAGATCGGCAGAACCGGGACCGAAATGTTCTCCTGTGCAGGAGGCACGACTGTAGCCCGCGGCGGCTGGTCAAGGTCAGCGGGGTCACCTGGACGCCGAACGGCCGCGTTCCGCCAGCTCATCGTTCACGCCTGGCCGTCCGCGCACCGTCGTCGCCCTTCGCCGGACGCCGCTTGCCGCAGCCGGTTATTTATCGGTGCATGGCGGCGATCGTGTTTTCCGTGACCCGACATGGCCGCCACAGGTGCACGACTGACTTCAATCGCAGAGCGAGACCCACTGGCGCCACTTGAGCGGCACGAGGTCGGTCGGCAGCAGGCGCTGCTCGAACCGCCACCGCCAACACCGCCGCCCCAGCTGGAGCTGGCGGCTGCCGCCTCTCGACTGTGCGCTGTCCGCCGTGGCGAGATGTCAGATTCAGGCCGGATGGGTCAGCTGTGCTGTTCGGATCCGGACATAGCTTTGCTGAGGATAGTCGAGGAGCAGCTGTCTGGCAATGCGTTCTTTTCCAGCCTTGGGATAGCACGTGAAATTCGCGTTCGCACGGATTTGGATTGTCAAGCGCACAAATGATGCCGTTAACCACACGATGTCTGGAACATAAATAGCCACCGGTAATGAACTCGGAAAATAACTAATTCCAGATAAGTTGCCAATGAAATTGCATCAAGAACGTATTGTCCCTATATGCAAGTATGAATAAAAGGCGGTGTCGAAGAGCAAATTATAAATCGCATGGCACCGTCGGCAAAATATTCACAGACACAGCTCTCAAGATCAGAATAAAAAAGCACGTGCTAATGTATCACGGTGTTCATGTTGATGTGATAAAACTTATAATTCGAGTGCTCGCCCCTGAGATACTCCAAGGCAAATATCTCCATGTAATAACTGTCCTTATCACTGTAGCACAGGGCTGATGTCTAGCAGTGGAGAGCAGGCCCATTTGTTTGGCAGCTCTCTTGCACAGCTGTGATTGTAAGTGAGTGTGCGCGAGTGTGAGAAGGGGACGCAGCGGCGCCTCCGCCAGACCTGCGGATACACTGAGCATGACCGCTCCTGATTGTATTTCATCACGGTGTAGTTGCTGAGCCGTCGGAGGGGAAATAATTCGAAAAACTTCGACGGTTGACAGCTGGAGGGTTTCCAGCTTGTAAGCGCCTTGATTTGTATTTTGATCATGTAAAATCGAAGTATATATCACGCACGCATGGTGGATGTAGTCTCTATATGGGTGGGCGATGTAGGTCTCAGGCCAATTCGATTCTTGATGGCTGGTGTCATCGGAATTCCATCATGCAAGTCTCTACGGGTCTGAGTCTTCCTGAAATATATCACAAGCCTCCACCATCCATTATCTCCACATCCTCACGGGATCCACATTTCTTGACGAATCCCTGGAAGACGGGTTAACCCGCCGCTTCGCTACCCAGCATGCACGTGCCACCGCGGTCCACTCGTCTCAGGCACCACCGGCGGTGCATCTGACTGCCATGCATGCAACATGCATGAGACAGCCGCGTCCGTCACGGCAGCGCGCGTCTGCCCCCCCCCCCCCTCCGGCGCAGATGATGTGGTCTCTGCTCAAACTATGCCGTTTGAAATGTGAACCGCAACGCCGAACTTCGTCGCTGGAACACGCTTCGTCACCCGGGCGAGATACATATTCAATGACGATTTCTGGATGCCGCTCCCAGCTGCTCGATATGGATTTTATGGTGTCGTGATTTGAGCCGGTGCAACAGCACGTTGCTGAATAGGCCAAGTGTAGGATAGGTAGTTCCACTTCTTATTAATTGCATACTTAGCCAGTTTTAAGCAGTAAATATGATCACATAATTACGAGCGGGGGCCTAGCGCGAGGAAGTCTCTTGTAGCGCGGGGGCCTAGCGCGGGGGCCTCTTGCATATGGCATCTGAGTTGACTTGAGTGGCCTGGTTTGGCTCGGCCTGGATCGACCTTCACCCTTTTTAAATCGCAATAACCTTTGTTTCGTCACAGCGCTTCGCGTTCCAATTCCTTAGCTCAGTGTGGATATTCTATTTTCAATTTCTAATCACACTATTCAATTCCTAATCACATTATTGATCATTGTGCCTCAGTCTTTGTTCCAATAAGGAGCGGGACTTCGGCTACTAGGAAACTTTTGCCACCGATTCACAATGTGATGCAACCTTTCACGTTCCAATTGTGCCATACAGAGCCAGGTCTGATTGAGACGACTTTCCAGCGCGCGGGCAGCTGACCACAGAACCGGCGGCCGGCTTTCGCTGTCCGTCCGGGGTGGCACGTGGGTACAGACCAACTTGTATCCCTGGGCCTCGAGTTCGGCCCCAGGGAGGGATGATGCTCCTTTATTTCTGCTTTTAGTAATGCACTTTTGTGAACATATCGCACCCGGAATAACCTTAGATCTACATTCATGGTTAAAGGCTGCATAAACACGGCAATGCACCTGTGAAGGACGTGAATGACATGCACGGGAAGATTTGACTTCACCCATGTTCTTAAACTTGTCTCCCTGGCAAATTAACCAGTTCACCGATCCGGTAGGCCTCATACCGCTATATACATCTAAGTATACCAGTTACTGGCTTGAAGTTCTCCATGCGACAAGACGTATTAAGGTAGTTACAATTACTATTAGCGCAGCATTGATTTTCGATGATCGCCCTTTGGCACACAACTAAATGCTGTGGACAATCATTCATAAGCTGCAGCAGCGCCAGCAATGAGCTCGTGTACACAGTTGAATTGGTTTGTATGTGCGGGGGTGCCTGTCGTTTTGCATGCAACTTGTAGCGCTCGGACGTGACCAATTATTCCTCCAGCACTGCCCATTATTGTTCCAGTACGAGGAATAATTAATAATCCCAGCTATATTCGCACCTTCTACGGACAAGTACATAGTGCATTTCTAGGGCTATGAACAGGATACAACTAGTTTTGCCGCCAGCTCTCAAGGTGGAAGCACGCGCCCCCGAGCTCCAGGTTTCCAGATAAGTCGCTGCAGAACAGGGCAGTACTCTAGTCTAAGCTGTGGATAGGTGCTTAGCAATTACTTCTCTTGTTATATTTCATTAGGTTTTATCTTATAAGCATTTTCGTAGCACGCAAACTATACTATATTAACCTAGCGACGCCGCAGGACGCCATCTTTGGCTTCGGCGTGTTCTCGACTCTTCGATTTCTGTAGTAGGAGATATTACAAGTGTGTAGATTTGATAAGTACATTAGACAACATTCATACTATCCTAACATACTTTATTTATTTTTGGTGTGCATAGTGTGTTTGGTGTTGAAGTTTAAGATAGTTTAATTAGTAGTAAGTTGGGGGTATTCATAAGTGCTGTGTGACTGTTCATTTCTGTCTAGCCATAAGTGATATCAAAGGGATATTTATATAGTTGTCTACTTGTGAGGAAGACAATTAGATTAGACATCTTGTTTAGTTATTTAATTTATTTTAAAAAAAACAAAACAAAACAAAAAACAAACAATTGTTTAATAGTTTCTGCTTTTCTTGAGGCACTCAGATATTTAACTGACAGTATAGGAGGTAGCGCTTTATAGTGAATGATAGTTAGCTTTTTTGTCGGTTGTTTAGCAAGTGTGTTTGGTGTTGAAGTTTAAGATAGTTTAATTAGTAGTAAGTTGGGGGTATTCATAAGTGCTGTGTGACTGTTCATTTTCTGTCTAGCCATAAGTGATATCAAAGGGATATTTATATAGTTGTCTACTTGTGTGGAAGACAATTAGATTAGACATCTTGTTTAGTTATTTAATTTATTTAAAAAAAAAAAAAAAAAAAAAACAAAACAATTGTTTAATAGTTTCTGCTTTTCTTGAGGTACTCAGATATTTAACCAACAGTATAGGAGGTAGCGATTTATAGTGAATGGTAGTTAGCTTTTTGTCGGTTGTTTAGCAAGTTAATTTAGCAAGTTAATTTGAATCTAAATCTAGGCATAAGCTGCAGCGTTTAGGATGGTTTCGACCAGGATGCAGGCACTAGAGGAAGAAATTAGGACCCTTAAGGCAGAGGTTTCCAACCTCAAGGCTGCCCTTGTTGCACAGGGTAGGCAAGATAAGGCAACAAGGGGTCAATCCGTAGCAGGGACATCATATGCCCAGGTGGTCGCAGGCCACCAGGTAGCTGAGGTTTCCCCTACTGTGGAGGTGGCTGGGATCTCTCAAGAGGGGAGTGTTAATAGTGTTAATAGTGAACAGAGGAGAGGTAGTTCTGGTAGGTCACAGGAGGGGAAGTGGCATGAGGTCAGGGGGTGGAGGATTTGGAGACGCGAACCTAAGGAAAGGGTCAGTGAGTGGCAGGTGGCAGGTGGTAGGAGCGGGAGGAAGTGTAGCCGACCGGCCCAGCGGGCAGGCATAGTAACAGCAAATATGTTCCAGGCATTAGATGACTGCCCCCAGGATAGCAGTAGTAAGGAGTCAGTGCTGGTCATAGGAGACTCTCGTGTGCGTCATTTAGAGCGGGTATTTTGTAAAGGTAGGAGGGACAGGAGGTGCATCACCAGGCCTGGTGCCAAGGTGAAGGACCTGGTAACTGCGGTGGCACAGGTCACCAGTGATCACCAGTTTAACACAGTCATAGTGCATGTAGGGGTAAATAACATAGGTCATACTAGGAGCGAGGAGCTTCTGCGGGAGTACAGGGCCCTTCTGGCCACCCTGAAGGGTACCAATAGAGTGCTTGTAACAGGAATTTTGCCTAGGGCTAGAGCCTCCCCTGAGTGGAGCTCTAGGGCACTGGCAGCTAACACCAGGGTAGGAAAGCTCTGCCAGGAGCTAGGTTTTACATTTGTAGACGAGTGGAGCAGGTTTTATGCATCGTGGGACCTCTATCAGAAGGATGGCCTGCATTTTCTGAGAAGGGGGTCCATGTGTTAGGCAAAGTATATGAGCATGTCCTTCAGGGAAACTAGGAAATGGGGTGGGGAGGGATGAAATTGCATTGCCAACTCAGGAATATTCCAATAGTGTCAGCCAAGGCAATAGAACCTCAAAGTCTGCAAATAGGGACAGCAGCAACTCAAGGGGACAGAGTTATAGTTCATCTAGTGATAAAAGAACTCCTCAATATGAAAAAGCCAAAGGTGGTTATGGAGCATTTGTTAAGTGTATGATGTTTAATGCTCAGAGTATCCGTTCCAAATTTGATGAGTTCAAGTGTTATGTTGCTGAGGAGAAACCGGATTTTGTTTGCATTACGGAGGCATGGGTCAGTGAAGGATATTTTGGAGATAACTTACAGGACTATGAGATCCAGGGATACAATATGTTTTCGTGCAATAGGGGTCCAGCAATGAAAGGGGGTGGTGTAATGCTCTATGTGAATAGCTTATTCAGTTCTCAAAAAGTAGCAGGTGGGGATAAAAATGTGTCTGTGGAGTCCATTTGGCTTGATGTCACTGTGGGAAAAGGCAACAGCAATACTCTTAGGATAGGAGCTTTCTACCGATCAGGAACCCTGCCACATTCTCAGCAACTGGAGCTTGACAAGGTGATTTGTGAGGAAATCAGTAGAAACTTTAAGAGGAAGTGCCTTATTCTCGGTGACTTTAATCTAAAAGGTTATGAAAATGCTGGTGTTGGCTCCCCATCATGCAAAATGTTCAGGAAATGCCTTGAAGAGGACCTGTTCTTACACCAGTTTGTATCGGAACCTACCAGGCATGGTTCATTCTTGGACCTTGTATTCTCGGATTTAAGTGACTTGGTTCAAGACTTGACTGTAGGCGAAACTCTGGGAAAAAGTGACCATAACATAGTTAGATTCAAGGCACATGTAGGGAAACTATCAAGGATAATTTGGTAAAGGTTCCAAATTTCAACAAAGCAGACTTTAACGGCATGAGAGCGGCTTTAAGTGCCATCAGATGGGAAGAAGAATTCTCCAATTTAAATGCCTGTGAAATGTGGGAAAAGTTCAAATCTTACTTAAAGGAAACTCAGATTAGACATGTCCCCCAAAAGCAAAGACGCAAAAGAAGGGTAGGAAAGCCAGCATGGCTTACACCAGACGTGATAAAAGCAATTAGGGCTAAGAAAACTGCATTTAGAGTTTTTAAAGAAGCCTCAAATGTCATTAATCTAAAGGCGTATCGAAAAGCTAGAGACACTGTGAAGCAAAAAACCAGAGCAGCAAAGCGAGCAAAGGAACTGGATTTAGCTAGAAACTGTAATGGGGACAGTAAAAAGTTCTTTAGTTTCTACAAGCTGAGTAAAGTTTCTAACACAATTGGTCCACTGGAAGTAAACGGGACTACATTGGGTGAGGATAGTGAGATGGTTGAGGAGCTGAGCAAGCAGTTCAAATCAGTGTTTACATTGGAAGATATGACCAATCTGCCGACCGTACACCATAGTTCAGATACATGGGATCTGACAAATGATGTTGATTTCATTGGTAGTGATGTTGTTTACAATCATATCAGGAAAATAAAGCCAAATAAGGCAGCAGGACCTGATGACATTTATGCTAGGGTGTTGCGGGAAACTGAAAAGGAACTGGCATTTCCACTTAGTATAATATTTTGTAGATCAGTTTCACATAATGAAATTCCAACCGATTGGAAAAGGGCAAATGTAGTTCCTATTTTCAAGAAAGGAGAAAGAGGGAAAGTTGAAAACTATAGGCCAATAAGTCTCACATCCCTAGTCTGCAAGGTACTCGAATCAATTATCAAGGATAGAATAGTTAGTTATCTGGAAGGTAGCAGATTGATTCAAGATACTCAACATGGATTTAGAAAAGGACGATCGTGTCTCACAAACCTCTTGGACTTTTTGAACTTCGCCACAGAACAATTTGATCAGGGAAATCAGGTTGATGTAGCATATCTTGACTTTAGTAAGGCCTTTGACAAGGTACCCCATAAACGGTTAATGATACAGCTTCAGTCCCATGGTATTGCAGGTAGCATCTTAAAATGGATAGAGTTGTGGCTTTCAGATAGACAGCAAAGAGTGATGCTAAATGGTACAAAGTCATCATGGCAAAATGTTCTTAGTGGAGTCCCCCAGGGGTCAGTACTAGGGCCATTACTGTTCATTATATTTGTAAATAACATTGAAAGTGGCCTAAGCAGTAAAGTTTTGAAATTTGCAGATGATTTGAAGGTCTTTAGGGCAATAACAGGTCAGGATGAGCATATCTCGCTGCAAAAAGACTTAGACGAACTTGTGAAGTGGTCCGAAGAATGGCAAATGAAATTTAACTTTGATAAGTGCAAAATCATGCATGTAGGTAAGCAGCATATGAAGGCTCCATACTTGATGGGTGGCCAAGTGCTATCAGTGACTCAACAGGAGAAGGATTTAGGTGTTATTCTAAACACAAAATTGGGGGCATCAGAACAGACCAAGGAAGCCAGGAAGAAGGCACTGAGAATGCTCGGGGCAATAAATAGGAATGTATCATACAGAAGTGAGGAAGTGATCAGGAAGCTTTACTGTGCATACGTCAGGCCACATTTGGAATACTGCATCCAAGCTTGGTCTCCTAGCTATGAAAAAGATTGTTGGCTTTTAGAGAGAGTACAAAAGAGGGCTACAAAAATGGTTAATGGCATAAGCAACCTGGCATATGAGGAAAGATTGAAGAAATTGAATATGTTTTCACTTAGATATAGAAGGCTGAGAGGAGATCTCATCGAGGTCTTTAAATTTGTCAATGGTCTGGAGAGGGGATACCTTGGGGAAATGTTTGAATTTAACAGAAATGATGCAATTAGAGGTCATAAATTCAAAATTAAAATTAACCACAGCAGAACAAGGTTAAGGCAAACTTTCTTCACCAACAGGGTAGTGGAACACTGGAACCAGCTGCCAGAAAACATCGTCAGTAGCAGAACATTGAACATCTTTAAAAAACAGCATAGACAATCATTATAAGAATAGAGGGCTTGCTTTTCAGTATTACAGGGAGGGCTGATTGGCAGATTTGGTGGGCAACTGGTTCAGTGTACAGAGTGCAACCAAGAAGGGCCCTTGTGGCTCAGAGTTGCACTGATCTTTTATGTCTTTATGTCTTTATGTCTTTACAACTAACTACCTCCAATTGCCGTCATGGTCCTCTGACCCATATGATGCATATTCATCATCTTGCCGATTCAATGCAGATATTGATTTGCCTATCATATTGTAGGATAGTGGCTTTCTCCTGGCTCTGATGGTCTAGATTTAATCCCGCTCCTCGACAATTTGTTCGCAAATACAGCAGCCGTTCATCGCCATTGTATTGACCGGATTTATGAACAGCAAAACGGCGACGGCTCGCCACACGACGGTTTCAACAACTGCTTGGACAGACACCGACGCGTGTCTTTCAACAGTTGTCTCCTCGACTGTTTGTGCTTCAAAATCCTCCTGCATTATGGCAGACAACCTTCCAAATACCACGTCCGCTCAGCTTCACTGCCCAGCTGCATCTGCCCTGACCAGTGAGCAGCCAGACTTTTTGCGACCCCCATACCTCGCAAGCAAGGGACCGTACCCCGTGACATACCAGTCATGCACCGGTGCCAAATATTGCGGCATGCATTGAAGAGAGGAATGCGGTCCACGATTATCGACCAGCCACACCCTGCATGTGCAGCGGTTGCATAGGAAATGGTGTGGCACAGTGCCATGTGACATGGGTACAACACGTACCGCGGACTGCCACGCTCGAGCTGACAAAGCCGAAACACCCGGGCGACAGCCGGGACGCGAGGCTCGGTGAGACGATTTGTGCACCGTGACCTGCCGACGTCACCGTCACCTGTCGACGTCACCGTGACCTGCAGACGTCACCGTGACCTGTCGACGTCACGGTGACCTGCCGACGTCACCGTCACCTGCAGACGTCACGGTCACCTGCCGACGTCACCGTCACCTGCCGACGTCACCGTCACCTGCAGACGTCACCGTCACCTGCCGACGTCACCGTCACCTGCCGACGTCACCGTCACCTGCCGACGTCACCGTCACCTGCCGACGTCACGGTGACCTGCCGACGTCACCGTCACCTGCCGACGTCACCGTGACCTGCCGACGTCACCGTGACCTGCCGACGTCACGGTGACCTGCCGACGTCACCGTCACCTGCCGACGTCACAGCCACCTGCCGACGTCACCGTGACCTGCCGACGTCACCGTCACCTGCCGACGTCACCGTCACCTGCCGACGTCACCGTCACCTGCCGACTTCACCGTCACCTGCCGACGTCACGGTGACCTTCCGACGTCACCGTGACCTGCCGACGTCACCGTCACCTGCCGACTTCACCGTCACCTGCCGACGTCACGGTGACCTTCCGACGTCACCGTGACCTGCCGACGTCACCGTCACCTGCAGACGTCACCGTCACCTGCAGACGTCACCGTCACCTGCAGACGTCACCGTCACCTGCCGACGTCACCGTCACCTGCAGACGTCACCGTCACCTGCCGACGTCACCGTCGATCGCCGTCGGGCGACGGGCGAGGGTTTCGCTCAGAGTCTGAGACCAATGACAGGACCCGACGGGTCTGGACAGGTAGGTGAAGCTATAATTATACGGCAGGATTTTCAGCAACGAGCGTTAGAAGCTAACTTAGTTACGGCATCGCATACCTATGGCTGCTGGGGTATGCAGTTTATGAGTGCATCATGCCACTTTGCGGATTTCCCATGCTAAATCTGAAATTGGAGAACAATCCAGCAAATTTCATGCCTCGTCTGCCATCCTGCAAACGATAAAAATAGCACAAAGCAAAATCTGTCTGTGAGAACCACCCGTGAAATTGCTCATCGAAAGGGAAATGACTAAAGTAGCATGCAGCAAAGATGTAATGCGGCAATAAATAAGGCTGCAGAAGGCATGCACATAAAGGTGATACACATTCAGAAATAACGTTCTAAAGTGTTCAGGCTTTCTAAGAGCCACAGGAGCCCATAGGGGTTACGCCTGTAAAGGGAAGATACTATAAGCTTGGACAACGATGCCCAGCATTCCAACTAATACTGCATCCCAAATTCCACAGAAACTCTCCACCAACATCCACCACACCTACCAATACGACTCTAGCCCTATTCACTCGAGCCCGCATAGCATACGCGTGGATCGAGTGCACCATAGAAGACTTTCAACTCCATCCATGTCTATCTGAACGGACCTGTGCCGTACACACCTACTAGCATACATCTAATCTATCGCTAATTAGAACTGTAAAACAACATTTTCGAACCAAAAAAAATTGTTCGCCCTATTAAAAAAAAAATGTATTCAATGGGGGAATCCCCGCATCAGAAGGCAGCCTATTCCATCGATCAACCACCGTTTGACGGAAAACATGTTGACGCTTAGCTGTCCTGCACCTTAACTTGCCCAACCTGAACTGATGACCCCTGTGTGGTACTCTGAATAGAAGGGCATCATTCATATTAACATTATCTAATCCTTTAACGATTTCATGCTTTTCAAATATTCCCCCCCCCCCCTATGTCCTATACTTGAGTGAGTACATATCTAACGCCATAAGCCATTTTCAATATTCTAAGTTGTCCAGTCTACTGACAAGTCCAGTTGCTTCGCACTGCAACCCTTCTAGCATATCAATATCTCTTTATAAGTAAGGGCTCCATGACTGTACAGAATATTCTATGTGAGGTCGCACATAGGCTAACCACAGTTTTATTTTCTCGTGACTTCCTCGCTATTATACATTACACTCATATTAATCAATCCAAGAATTCCGGTTGCCCGGTTCCTAGCGGAGGTACATTGTTCTTCTGATTTAAGGTCATTTGAAACTACAACACATAAAGCTCTTTCATCTTCAATGGCATACAGTTACCCTACCTCCCATTCTAAATACGAAGGTCTCGCGTGCAGTCCAAGATGTATAACATTGCACTTTACATAGTTGAATAAAGCATGTCTGCTCTCACTACCTCCGATATCGCTGATTTCGCCAAATTGAATAGACTTTCGAAATTGTTTCACGAATTGCATGGCACATTACATTTTGCAGGAAGCAACAAGTGTTAGTCGTGGCAACGTAAGCAAAAAATGCAAGCAGAACACACAAACACACTTAGACGCAAGTTGGAACAAATCGTGAAACAAACATCGACACTGGTGTCTGGCAATTCTGCTGTCAAAAAGTTCCAGGTCGTGTTTCTGAACACGGTGAGGGACCTCATTACAGAGCAGGATGCTAGTGATTTTTGCTCGAAGTTAGCCGGGTCCGTCTAGGGTGAGCAAGCACGGGCAAAATGTGATGCTACAGTGCTAAGTGAAAATCATCCAGTTCTGCATTTAACTTTTGTAACCATTGCGTTCATCACGGGATGGATGCAGGCTTGTCAGCAGGCCGGAGTTGCACATCTGGTGTCTCCTTATAACTAATAACGCCAACTTAGTTAGCGAGTTACGAACGGAGATACCGTCACGAAGCGAAGGCACACAATATTGCATATGAATTGGTCCCAAAACCTTCGTATGTCGCCTGCTATCTGGCATCATCTTCGGTTGCAAATATACGATGAACGCAGCTACGATAACACGGCTCGACTTATTCACTTTATGACACAATTCAGGTGCAACAAAACAGGGCTGCGAAGTTCGTGGATACTTCCAAGCGCCTGCTGGTGTGAAAGGAAACACGGAAAGTCGGAGAACATCCAGAACACACGTGCTACATCGTGCGCATGAAGTACGCAACCCGCACCAAAACGGGATCGTATTCAACCGACAACCAAGGTGTTAAGATCGAAAATGCACAGCAATTGCAGACAACCGTCCAGCAAGCAGGAGATGTCTGAAGATGTGTGACGGCCAAACTGCCCGCCTGTAGGTAGTGCGCCAGTGTATCATGGCCATGATACAGCTCAGTCCGATCATGCTGCATCCCAGCAGAGCTCATCTGCATCATAGCGGAGCCAGCTGCACTCCCGATCACCAGTTCAGATCAGCTCAGCTCGGCTCCAGCCCTGCCGCTCAACTCAGCTCAGCTCCGTCACCGCTGCAGTACAGCTCAGCTCAGCTCCGCTACCACTGCAGTACAGTTCAGCTCAACTCCGTCTCCCTGCAGGCACGGCTTAGCTCCATCTTTTCCGGCTTCCTTCAGCTTCGTCACCAATGAATACAGCTCAACTCCATCTCTGATGTCAATCTCATGTCAACTCCGTCACTGCTGCAACACAGTTCGGCTCCACCTCCACCTGCTCCACCTCTGCTGGAAAACTCAGTTTAGCTCCGTCACCACTTTCAAAACAGCTCAACTCCATCGCTGCCGGCAATCTCAGCTCAGCTTCGTCACTAATGTAATGTAGCTCAGCTCCGCAGCATTGATCATACGGCCACCTCACACCGTCATTTATCAGAATAAGAATTAGCAATGACTTCCAAGAAGCATACCTGTGCACAGCGCAATAATCAGCACGTGAATTAGCAAGACCAAACGCGAGAAAATACCCAAGCTATCGCACCAAATCGTCACCAGTAGGTTGTCACTACTGGTCGCATTCGTCGGCATTCAAAATGGAAATTCCTGCAAAATTCCAGGGTGGGCAAGATTACAGTTGCCCAGTGTGGCCTTTCGCGCAGAAGCTTGAGTCGTGCGGGTTATCTATTGTGTTTGGGATGCTTAGTGATGCATGCATGAAACAAGGTACCTTGCTTCATCTTTCATTTTCGTTCCATTTTCACTACTTAGTGAAAATAATTTGTCACGGCACTTCAGAAACTTTTCACGCCTGTCACCCTCGCTTGTGGATGAGAGATAACCGAGCAAAGCATATTGCGAGTGGATCTAGAAAACAGCCGGGCAGCTGCGCTCCGGAAAGGTAAAGGCGGTGACAGAGGGAGAGACTGGGACAGGGGAAGCGACAGAGGCAGGTACAGATGCAGGAAGAGTACAGTTGGACAGACAGACAAATATTTAGGCAAATATACATGTAGACAGCCAGCAGGCAGACAGAGAAATATACATATTCACTAACGAGAGTGGAGGTAAATGGGGCTGAGGAAAGAGTCGGGCACATTCGGGTGGGTGAAGAGTTCTGGAAGCCTTCCTCACCAAGTAGAGATAACAGTTATTCCTTCAGCTGCTGCATGCTAGCAACCAAGAACAAAGCAGCAGGCGGAATTCACTCCTCCCAATTATTATCACTACCAGTTAGACGAGCCCATGAATCTCGACATCACCAGCTAAAGACATGGGCATCAGCACGGCTGTGATCCGTCGACGTCCTCCGACAGCCGAGCGCGACTCTGACAACTGTGTCCGCGTGGGGCGGCGGTATCTGATGCAGTTGTCCGGGTGTCCGACCGTGTGCTGACGCCCGCGCCACGACAGACGTGCAGGTGCTGATTTATCACTCCCGCTGCGGAAACTAGTCCGTGGAGACATGGGTCGCTCTGCCAGGTGGCGGCGGGTCGGCCCGACAGCACATCGTCCGCACGTGTGCGACGTCGACCTGAACCATGTTCGGAGCTCCTTATCACACAGAAGGCGTGGGGCGGCCGCTTTGTCGACGGACGCCAGTAGCAGTGGCACAGCTGCAACGGTGGCACAACTGCAAAACCGGCGCAGCCGCAGCGCCGGCGCAGCTACAGCAGCGGCACAGCTGCAACACGGGCACAGCTGTAGCAGCGGCGCAGATGCAACATAAACGCAGCTGCAACAGCGACACAGCTGCAACAGCGGCGCAGCTGCAGCATCCGTGCAGCTGCAGCAGTGGCGCAGCTGCAGCAGCAGGCACTGTTCTGTTGCCACGCCGACAATTTGACTGCGGAGCCGGCCAGGCTGCTGAGGTCTCCGGTCGCCGGCACCGAATACAGCGGGGCTGCTGAGTTGGTTAGCGAGGTCACAGGTGGGTCGGTGCCACTTCCGCCGCCCTCTGCCCGGGACAGGGCTACGGACTGGGCGTGGTCGCAGTCGGGGCCGCGCCACTTCCGACGCCCCCTACCTGGGATAGGACCACGGAGAGCAGAGTCGGATCCGCGTCTCTTCCACCGCCCCTATCTGTAACAGGGATACGGAGTAGGCGTGGTCGCAGTCGGGACCGCATCTCTTCCGCCGCCCCCTACCTGGAATAGGGCTACGGAGTGGGCGTGGCCACAGTCGGGGGCGTACCACTTCCGCTGCTTTCTCCTCGGGACATATTAGGTGGAATAATCCCTTCAAAGTGTAAGGACAAGCGATGAGGCTATGCGTCATGATGGAGCAACGACGGTTTCGGCCCATTTTGAGGGCACCGGCATGCTTTCATGTTGCTGATGGGACGATATTCAACAGCATGGGGTGGGAATGTCGTCATTCAATGTGCGATGCAATCGCTTCTCCGTGACTTTGCAAACACTCACGGTGCTCAGAAAAGAACATGCAGCGAGCAATTAATTAGGCCAGGGCTACAGAGGAAGTGTGGCCACAGCTGGGTTGAGCCACCTACGTCGCCTTCCGCTGGGAGCAGGGATAAGGAGCCAGTGTACCCACGGTTAGGTTGTGCCACTTCCGCCACTCTGTCCGACCGACGCGGCCGGTAATTAGTGCCGAGTAGATGACCTGCCGGATCGTGACCGTGAGGTGGGAGAGCTGCGCCGGCCGCCGCCGCAAGTCACCGGCGCTCCATTTGCACAGGAGTGCGGCGTTTTTGCCGCAGCAGCCTCGGGGGCTCACGTCGGACATGGGACGTGCGTGCTGGCGACTGGGCGCCGCCCTCCGGGGCCCACTCGGGACCATCCGGGGCCCACTCGAGACCCTCCAGGGCCCACTCGAGATCCTCCGGGGCCCACTTGAGGTCCTCCGGGACCCACTCAAGATCCTCCGGGACTCACTCGAGATCCCCCGGGAACCACTCGAGATCCTTCGGGACCCACTCGAGGCGCTGGCTGTTGGACGTCGGCGGCGGATCGACCGGAGCGGCAGAGGGCTAGGGTACAAGCTAGCCACGTGACAACAGCTGGAGTCCGCTGCACCCTGAAGCCCGCCACTTAGCATGCTAAACCAGCTCCGCCGGCAAAAAGCTGTCGTGGACGTACAGCGAAGTGCTCCAGTTCGAGTGGTTAACCGTTGTTCGCCAGGCGGCACGAGACAAAACACTGCTTGCTATGCCACCACAAATATTGATTATTCCAAGGCAGATGCGCAGCGACAGCAAAAACAAAATACTCGGTGCACCATAAATACTAAGTCACTTTTAATTCCATAATTCCGTTAGAGCGCAAGGCACCCAAAGGCAGGCTAGTGTACGGCCATAGATTGATTTGTCATGCTAAGCTGAAGAGGGAACAATCCGCCCATCCGACCGTCTTATTTGCTCCCTTGGGCCACTCCTGCAGCCGGTTTTTATTCCGCGTCGCAGGGTCTTGCAAGAGATTTAGCGTCGTGACCTTGCAGTTATCGCCCATCTTCCAGCCCATCAGCCTCACTCACTGTTGAGCTCAATCTCAGATAATGCGACTGATGTCAATAGTAGACAATGCCACTGGGAACGATGCCAGGATGTGGTGGTCTGAACAACTGCAGTGTGGAGGAACGGCTCTGAGGTCTGAGGAGCGGTGCTGAGGTCTGATGAGCGGTACTGAGGTCTAAGGAGCGGTGCTGAGGTCTGAGGAGCGGTGCTGAGGTCTGAGGAGCGGTGCTGAGGTCTGGAAAGTTGAGTTGAGGGCTGGAAAGTAGAGGTGAGGTCTGATAAGTAGTGCTGAGGTCTGAGAAGAGGGGCTGAGGCTTGAAGAGGAGATTTGAGGTCTGAGAAGAGGGACAGAGTTTTGAAGAGGAGATTTGAGGTCTGAGAGGCGGCCACCACAGACATGACGGGAAACAACTCAGAGTATAAGCCGATATTCCCTTCCCTCTCAGCTTTTCGTGGCTAGCTAGATGCAGAGGCAATCTTTTCCGTCCTTATTTGGTAAGATGCACATATCTCAGCAGAATCCCAGCATGACTCCGTCATTCCGATACTGAATGGAAGATTGAGCTGCAGCGTTGACGGAGTAAGTCGAATCTACACCGCCAGATGTCTCCAGACCTGTCAGTCGACTGCCGCCGAGCGACAACAACGTTCGCCGCGACTGCGCTCTGTCATCGTGGCAGCACATTCACGCTCATCTCAGAAACCCGATCGTCGTGAGCTGCGGTCAGGCGGCTGCCAGCACTGTCGTAAGTCCAATGGCCATCGCTCTCCTGACGTAAACATGCGGTCCCAGATGTAACTAGCTGCCTGCAAATTCGACTCCTGGCAGCACGGGAGAACGGCGAGGCGGTACGGCTGATAAGGCAACCGAGTGGGTGGCGAAAGTGCCAGCTGTTCGTGTTCCAGCTGGCACCCGATGCCACGGCGAACACGGATGTTGAATAGCTTAGCTGTAGACAGGACACCTTAGAGCAGTCCAAGGAGGGTGGCCCGAAACTCCACCGACAGATACAAGACCCAGGACCAAAGAGCCCGATGCCGTCTCCTGACAAGTATCAGAGACGTGGTACAAGACCCACGGAGCCACTACCACGGCTATGATTCTTCATGGTCAAACGCACACACAAATTATCGCGGGGTTCTCGCGACCATCGCTGTCTTCGTTACGTGCTGGAATCCCGGCACCCTTGCCGTATCCGTCGTGTGCGGGTCGTCGGCATCGTCGGTCGTCGGTCTCACTCAGGTGCGGAACGCCATCGGCTCCTCTGTCAGACTGCGCGGCCCCGCCTCTCGACGACGAGCGGATGTGATGCCCGCCTCGGCGGCACTCCAAATAACGAGTCGGCGGCTGAATGGGCCGACCGCCGTCGGTCCGGCTCCCTGAGGAGCGGTGCGGCGCCGGCGGTGGGCCGGCCGACTGAGACCAGCCGTCACGGCTCGTCACGCCTCGCGTCACGGGAACGCGGATCGTGAGTCTCCGAATCTCGTGTCAAGGGAGCGTTGTCTCCGGGTCTCGTGCGAAGCGAGCGTTGTCTCTCGGGTCGTGAGTCTCCGAGGCTGGTGTCAAGGGAGCGTTGTCTCTTGGAACGTGAGTCTCCGAGTCTCTTGTCAAGGGGGCATTGTGTCCAGGTCTCGTGTCAAGGGAGCGTTGTCCCTCGGATCGTGAGCCACTGAGCCTCGCGTCACGGGAACGCGGATCATGAGTCTCCGAGTCTCGTGTCAAGGGAGCGTTGTCTCCGGGTCTCGTGCCAAGGGAGCGTTGTCTCTTGGGTCGTGAGTCTCCGAGGCTGGTGTCAAGGGAACGTTGTCTCTTGGGTCGTGAGTCTCCGAGTCTCGTGCCAAGGGAGCGTTGTCTCTCGGGTCGTGAGTCACCGAGTCTCGTGTCAATGGAGCGTTGTCTCTTGGGTCGTGAGTCTCCGAATCTCGTGTCAAGGGAGCGTTGTCTCTTGGGTCGTGAGTCTCCGGGTCTCGTGTCAAGGGAGCGTTGTCTCTTGGGTCGTGGGCCACTGAGTCTCGCGTCATGTGATCATGGATCTCTTGGTTCAAGGAGCTCCTCATCTCGTGTTATTGGGTCGTTGTTCTTCGTCCTTCGCTTCTTCTTGAGTGAGAAAAGGGTTTAAAACACATGTACGACTAAGACAACCTGGCTTGGAAATTGTTTTGAAGAACAAGTCATTTGAAGAGGGCGATCCGCCACCTTGGTGTCTTGGTGTCTCTTGGTGAGTCAGTAACCTTGACAAGTATTAATCATCCATGATGCCATGTTTTCATGGTTTTGGTGCAGCTGGACAAAAGTAGCCAAACTGTGGCTTTTTAGTTGGTGGGTGTCACTTTCTGAAAATTTATAAGGGAAAGATTAACTATGAATATTTCGTGGGTCATGTCTTCTCCTTCTAAACATCTTTTTCTCAAACCAATATTTATGGTACACGTATTTTTGCAGATGATGATTGATAGCACACAACATCACCACGACTGCTAAAGTGTTTATGCATGGTGTGCTGTATTTTCGGTAAATGTTTCGTACATGCGCTTTTCAGTATCATTGATTCTGACAAGGCAAGACAAATTATAATAAAATATGTGATGAACAAATCGTCATTTGGCGGCAATAAGTAGGACAGCTTCCAGCGTATCCAAAACCAATACCAATACCACATACATTTTTACAGCCGATTAAGAATGAAGCCTTCTCCGAATGTTCCCTATTGGAGACAACATGGCGACGTAACGTGGTTGGTGGCACCACAGTAGCGTTTGCGACCTCTGGCCCTGTGCACACGACATTTCCGGTGTTTTTCTTCAGTCAATGACAATTCGGACTTCCGGCCTAAGGAGCTCAGTTATTGGCACTTGGGTTTGCACAATATCTGTGAATCACGGCAGATCGGTAGATGCGGCTCCCACATTAGCGTCAACACTGGTCAACAGTACACCGATTACACTGCCGCAGCACAGTCGCTCTGCTGCCCAAGCCAGTAATCCGGAACCAATGATCCTGCGTCAGCTATCGTGTGTCAGTGATCCTGCCCCAGTGATCCTACGCCAGTGATCCCGAGCCAGTGACCCTGCGCTAGTGATCCTGTGCCAATGGCATTGAACCAATGATCCTGTGTCAGTGATCCTGCGTCAATGATCCTGTGTCATGCGTCATTGATTCTGCGCCGGAAGCCCTGCGCCAGTTGTTCTCACCGAGCGATTTTCGCAATTGACCCTGAACCAGTGATCATGATTGAGTGATCCCGCGTTGGTGATCCTTCACCGGTGGTACTGGACCAATGATCCCGCGTCAGTGGTCCTACGCTAGTGGTGCTGGACCAGTGGTCCCGCGCCAATGGTCCTGCGCCGGTGCCAGCGATCCTGTCCACCTGTCTCAGACATTCGCTCGCAGACGACACGCCGGCATCGCACTTGAGTCAATCAACGTGAAACGACGCTTCATAGGCCGTCGTCTCGGCGAGATGACGCAACTCGCGATAGGCGGAGACCGTGATCAGACGCGGCTTCCAGTGGAGGACTGGGCACGGGCTCCAATCAGACACTCGATGGAGCGGTCGAGCCCGCCGACGTCCGCCGGCGGCGCCGTCTGCCGCGTCGCTGCAGGCGACGTCTCGCCGGGCAATTGCACGCTCACCGTTTTGCAGCGCGTGCAAAGGTCAGCGCTGAAGCGGGTATATCGCGACGGCGCTATTGGCGTCCGTCTGACCCACTGATAGCGAGTGGCAGGTCGGCAATCCATCATGGCTCGTGCTTCATTAGGACCGAGCGGATAAATCACACCGAGGTCAACACACACACTCGAGAGCTGTGATCGATCAAGCGCATGCATGCGGAGGTGAACAAGCGAGTGGGTTTTCGGAGTAAGTGCGCTGCCGCCGGCGCCGAGCGCTGCCGCTGGTGGCGACACCGTCGCCGGCGGTCGTCCGGCGGGCTTACGGCCGACTTGGGTGTGCTCTGCGAGCGGTCCGACCTCCCATCTCACGATTGCACGGGCCGACAGCGACGGCCACTTCCACCCGGGTGTCGCACGGCCGCCGCGCACGCACGCCCAACATGATCCACGGCGGCGCTCGGTCGCAGCGCAGCCATCGGCCGAGAAAGTTACACACACGCAGCTCCAGGTAGTGCTCAGCAAATAGCTTCACACACGCTGCGGGCTGAACGATCGCAGATTCGCGCGCGCCGAGGCGAGCCGGCGCGGCCGAAGGTGGCTTATTGATACGCCGTTCTGGGGACCGCGAGCCGGCCGCAAACGGCACCCAGGCGGCGGACAGAGCGACCGATGACGTCACCTAAATCAGCGCCAGCCGGCGCCGACCGACGGCGGCCGGTCCGCGCGGGCTCGTAAGCGGAGTGGGTCTCGTGCCGTCGGCCGGCCAACCGTACGACTTTACCGGGCCGGCGCTGCTGAACTGCTTGTGTGCGGGCGCCGGCTCCGGACCGTAATTAACTACATAAAGCACACACAGTGTATTAGGCACACTTTATGAAGGTCGAAAGATGCACCCGCCAACTTTATGGCACCTCATGAAGGCTATCTTGTGATGCAGTATAATATTTCGCCCCTGAGAAGTATTTACATGAAGTTCAAGTTCGGCATTGGGATTGGCATTGGGATTGGGATTGGGACACGTGAAGCCACATGAAGTACGCTGGGATAAGCAGAATTGACTGCCACCGTCTTTTGTCGGCACCTAGTTGTGCCCGCATTTGCCGATGTCGCAGGGTTATGTGTCGATATCTATCGGTGTCGTGGTTAAATGTCGATATCTGTCCATATCGGTGTTTCTTATCGGTGCTTGACGGCCTCTACTGTGTGTAGGCAGCAGGAACTTGGCATCACAAAGATAATATATAATGGGTGTCATGTCAGAATGTATGCATATATCTATACATATATACATGTATATATGCATATACATATAATATATGCATGTATATATGCGTGTGTGTGTGTGTGTGTCCGTGCGTGCGTGCGTGCGCGTGTGTGTGTGGCTTTGTGTGTGGGGGGGGGAGGCAATTAGCGAGCAGCAACGTTTCAAGTATTTCTCGCTACAAGCACTCAGCGTATGTTGAATCTGTGCGAAGGATAATTATCTTCTTGCAACAGCCCTAGTTCATCCACTAAGTTCATCAGACCATCTTCTAGGGTGCAACGAGGAGAGATGAGGGATAATAGATAGCTAAAACATGGCAGAATTTGCATGAGGAGCAATGCAAAGCAATACATGCATGCTACAAGAGTAAAAATCAGAATGGAACCTTCAAAGCTTTGGAAAACTATGCATTCCTTGGCATGCAACTGCAGGGCTGCAATCTGAACAGCACACATGCATAGCATTAATTGCCGCATAGCTATGTCCAATAGCACCCAGTCGAGTTCACCAAAGACAATCAACAAGTAACTTAGTGGCAAATGATTCTGATTTCAATTAGGCCGTCGCAAAGATACGAGGCGATCGTTTATGCAAACTAACATAAGTAAAACACATCTTGGTGATAGCAATGCTTGCATTGCAGTAGTTTGTCGTCATCGCTCACAGGAGGGTAGCGCGGCACGGACTACTGCATGGCTGTCCGACGCGGCTTCAATTCCGGAGATAACGCTCGGCTCGGAGCCAATCGAGATCGGCGACGTGGGCAGTCTGATCAGCCTAACTAGCTCGACGAATACTATTTCAACTTTAATCGGCTCCCGCCACCACCTGGCTGGGGCGTGGCTCGGTTCAGCGCGAGCTTCTGCAGTGGAGGAGAACTTGTAACAGGGGCGGACCCAGGAGGCGATGAGGAACCTTTTTGAGTCGGAGCTGTTTCACAATCAGAGGGGCACCACTTTTCGTGGGTGGGGAGGTAGTCACAAGCGCTCAGTGTCCCCTGTGTCCTTCTGAGGTGTGCACAGATGTGGTCACAGTAACGCCCCTCTCCGGTAATATCGTCACCATCATATCCGCCCAGTGGGGAGCACAGGCATCGTCACCTGCGTCAGCCTAGGCCGTCTATCGAAGTCAGTGGGATCACTCGAGGAAACAGGCCCATCGTTCGAAGAGAGGTGTCATCCATCCTGGGGCAGAATGGCCTATCAAAGGCAGAGCGATAGCTCTCGAGGAAATATACTCGTCGTTCCAGGAGATAGGTCGCCTATCGGTGAGATTGCCGTTACTGGAGGGAGCGGCACCATCACTCGAGCGGAGAGACTATCTGCAAGAGACCCCGACATTGCCGGAGGTAGCAGGGCACCTATCGTGGGAGAGGTCACAGCCAGAAGGGGGCTCGTCTAGAAGAAGGCGTCGTTACGACAAGGGATTTACAACGTCCGGAGGGTGGGAGCGGATGGATACGCTCTTCGATGGGCATTTGTGCCTTTGTGCAGACAGCAGGTCTGCTTGAAATTTCTTCTGAGTGAGCAACACCTACACTAAGTGCAGGAGACAAAACGAGGGCGCGATGAGCAAGACGAGCTATATGAGTCTGGCGGGCTTCGCCGGGCGGAGAATGGAGTCGCGAGTTTGGCACGTGATGGAGACGTCAGATGTGGAAATGTGGAGATGTGGACGCGACGGAGTTAGTCAGCTGACGATGCCGGGCCTGCTTCAGCAGCATCTTCGACGCAAGTTCCCGTCTGCAACTGCTGTCTGCTGTGCCACGTTGAGCACCTAATCGCCCAGTATGGCACTGAAGTGACAAACCACTGCAAAACCATGTCGCCACCGATAGCTGTGTGTACACACGCACTTGCCGATGTCTCCAGAGTGGCCGGCGATAGAGGAACATCCGAGTGCATGGCAGCCTCCTTGACCCGGGAGCGGGTGACACAGATTGTGCGATAGTGTCACGAATGCTGGCCCTCAGCTGCTAAGTCGGCATGCCGGCCCGACAAGCGGCGTCAATGGATGTCGTAACACCGCCTGGCTCCTCCACGCCCTGTCGGCTCTGTCAGAAACGGCAGCCTGGTTAGTACTTCAACGTCGCGCTTCAATCCAGTGCTTCGTTAGTACTTCAACACAGTACTTCAACGTCGTCCTGGTGCGAATGGATTGAGCGCCGACGCTGTCACGCGCCGGCAATGTCAACGGGCGGTGTTAACGTGACGCCCATTCATGTCTCGGTCCGAGGTTCGTCGGCATGTCCCCCCCAGGCAGACACTCACGGCAAGAATGCATGCCGATGATGTGGCTGACTGGTATATGCTGCGTCATTGAGTTCACATCGGGATCTGGGCCCTGCGATAAGCATCATTTTGAAGATAGATACATAATTGTTAATAGTTCACTGGACAAGTTCGATACAACGTCACGCACCAGATGGCACAAGATGTTATATTCACCAGAAAAATACACCGAAGGTTCAGCTTAGTGCCTGACTTAGGGTGACAAGGAAGATTAGGAATTATTTTACTTGTCACCCTGATGAAGGCATTACACCGAAACGTTTGTGCACGTTTTCAGGGAATATAACATCTTGTGCGATTGCACATTGCATCTAAGCTACATAATTCTCGACTTTGTGCCTTAGTTTCCTTTTTCCTAGATATGACGTTTTTTAGGTGCATGTCTGCATTAGCTGCAGGTGGTTGTGCACGATAAAAACGAGAATCGCAATTTGGGGTGTCACCTCACAATGGGTGGATGACTATATTAGAAATGTCTGTCTACCCCCGAAACATGCCGAACACCCCCAAATATTAGCAGAAAACACTATAAGAAACCACCACTGAATGTGTTCAGTTCCGTTGCATTCAATGAAACATAATCCCTGAAAATGCATACAAATTATCCACCAATGCAACCTTTGTCGTGAGAATATATCAAGATATCTATGCATTTCGAGATCCAAGAATGTTAGGGTTTATAGCCTGGCAGGCTAGGGTATATAAGCTGAGCTAGCCTCCCTCAAATCATAGGGCGACATGACATCAAAGGTGAAATCTCGTACATAAGATTTCGTGTTTTGAGATGAAATTCGAGGGAGTAGGAACTCCAACGTTGATAGATTTTCAAGGTGCACTACATTGTCGTTCTGAAATGAAAATCCAACAACTCAACTGGTGGCTATTAGGATTTAAAAACCGAATTTATGACTAGCCAAATTTCACCCAAAAAACATAAAGTTTGAAAGGATTCTATTCCAGCTGCTCCTGCAGATTATGTACGATGGTGTCCGGAGAAAACTGTATAATTTGGAATGAGCCACTCTAATAAACCGCATGCTATTAGAATATGGCTTAAAGAAGCGTGGGGCTTTCATCAAGCACGAAGCGGTCCCTCTACACATCATCACAGCTAACGAGCCAGATCGGCTTGATTACAACCATCGAGCCTTTGGTGGGTGTTTAGATATTTGATGGAGTTGTCATCGGTCATCCTTAGCTATTTCGAGGCTACAATGTGATGGAAATGAGAAAATGGTCTACAGAAACGAAAGCCAGGACAGGGTGTGAAAAGAACAGTATGAGTACATTTCAGTCAGTTTTTGTTAGTTATATACTTTTATGCGCCAGTCTGTTTTGTCGACATGCGTAGCGACGGAACACTCGTTTTGATGTGCTCAATACAACAATCAACAATAGAGGCGGACTACTAGTTGGTTATTTGGGCTTAGGGGCGCATCGACTGCGTTGGTCATACAGCGCCCAAGAGACGGGCACCAGCCATCCACCCACGGACATAGGTAGGCACAGACGAGAAGTAGCATGTGGTCAGCGTCCACGATACTGCCTTGCTCGATGGAATTTGTCTTTCCAAGACGTAAATTCCCCAGCTGATGTGACGATGCCAGGCCGAGAGACTCGTCGGCGGCCTGTTTCTTGGCGCCAGGCCTATCGTGAGCTTCAGTCGCGCGATACGCGTCGACGGCGATAGTGGAGACATCTATAGTCCAACGGGGAAACCTCTGGCGCAGCCCCAAGAGGAAGATCGTGGAAAATACCGCCAATTACTAATGTTTTGGCGAGTAAGCTGTGGTGACTTCAGTATCCATCATCGGTCTCGTCGAGAAGTGATCGCAGACCGAGCCACGCCGACCAGGTAATGGAGACTGGCAGGCATCTGGTGCTGGCTGCCGAGACCAGCGCGTCATACCATGGCCGGTCCCCATCAATAGCTCAGGTAGATGGTCCCGGACCAAACTGAGGAATCCCCGTGAGATCTGGCGCAGCCCTTGGACATCCAAGGCAGGCTGGCGGGGTCTGAGGTACCCCAATTAGGTCAAGACAGTTCGGCGAGGTCTGTGACGAGCCACTAAGATCTGAGACTACCCAGTGAGGTCCTCCACAGTCATAGGCTGAGGAAGCCCAGTGAGCTTTGGAATACCTGAATGTGTTCGCAAAGGGTCAAGCCCAGTAAAAGTGAGTGCCGTCCACGGCGAAAAAAGCCGTACCCATATGAAATGAACACAATGAACATTAACTATCAGTCACAAAATTGCATCCTCATTCATATACTTCAAAACAGAAGCAAGACTCATACAAATGTGATAATCAGAGAGAACTACACGTTCACCCAGTAAGCCGTCAGCAAGACTTCTTCCAATACCAAACTTGGGGCACTCTACGATACAAAACTGGCGGCATCCCATAATACCACATCTGCGGCACCATGTCACTCAAAAGTGATGGCACCCCACCACGCCAAATTGGCGGCACCATACCACACCAACTTGGGAGCATTCTACCATACCAAATTGACTGTATCGTGCCACACCAAACCGGCAGCATTGCCACATCAAACCGGCCGCAACCTACGCCACACTAAACCGGCGGCAACCCACCACGCCCAATCGGTGTAGCCTCTTTTGTGATATATAAGGGGAATCCCACTGTGGCACACGAGGGAGACTCACTGTGGCACACGAGGGAGACTCACTGTGGCACACGAGGGAGTCTCACTGTGGCACATGAGAGAGTCTCACTGTGGAACATGCAGCCACCGTCGAGGCCACTCACCACTAAGCGCGAACCACCTTGCCTGGCTGACACGAGCAGCCTCGATGATTTGACCGGTACCTCATCGTCGGCACCCGAGCCGAACCTAACCTCCGAGTGGCTTCAACGCTATCTAAGTATATCAAACGCGGTCAAATGCTGAGACACAACGCATGGGTGGCCTACAGCATGCTCGAGGTATTATTCAACTGTGGTCAAGTCGTTCCGATCGTATCGTTCACCGTTGCACTACTTTCTAATCACTCCATTGCGAGAATATCTTCCATTCCTTGCATAGGCACTGCAATAAGTCACATCAAATACCTTAGTAACTGTTTAAATATTGTTATGTTTGTGGCCTGCTTGAAACATGTGTGGGATAATCCGAGCCAATCTTGAATTTTCTTGCGGAGGTGGACTATTGTGTGTTCGTTGAGTCAACAGGAAGAGAGGTGAGAATATGTCTTGACAGAATTCACTTCATTACATTGCACAACAGTGTCTTGCTTGGACTGGCTTGTCTAGCTCATCGTCCGCGCACCGAGAGTACGCGAGTAAGCCGGGTAAGACTCTGCACCAAACTGGAACCACAAGCGAAACGCGAGAGGCGTCTGGCTTTTCGTGTCAGTCCTGTACCGTCTATTTGTCCAAAGCGCAATGGACACCCGCAACCGAAATTACCTCAGTGCATCAGTACGATAGACACCGGCACACTGGGCCGTGCATTGCTCGCGCGGTTCGGCTCGTGTGGCTGGCGCACGAACGGCTTTGCGTGACGCCGGTCCAACTCAGCGGTCTCCACCAATCATCGTGCAGAGTTGTGTGAGCCATGCAGCCCAATTACACCGGCGGTATAACTCAGACTCATTATGGCGGGGTGGCCCGTGGCTGTGACGGCTGGGAGGTGAACATGGCCCAATTGGCACACTTCTGCAGTCGCGACCGTCAATCATGACGCCCTGAACATCAGACAACGAGTCGAGGGTGGTGACTGATACCCTGAACACTTGCCACCAGGCAGGGAGGGGAGTTTAGGGTGGTGACGGACACCCTGAATACTCACCACCAGGCAGGGAGGGGAGTTTAGGGTGGTCACGGACACCCTGAACACTCACTATCAGGCAGAGCGGGGAGTCGAGGGTGGTGACGAACACCCTGAACACTCACCATCAGGGAGGGCAGGGGAGTCGAGGGTGGTGACTGATATCCTGAACACTCACTATCAGGCAGAGCGGGGAGTCGAGGGTGGTGACGGACACCCTGAACACTCACCATCAGGCAGGGATGGGATGTCGCGGGTGGTCACGCACACCTTGAACTGATACCGGCAGGGACAGAGGGAGTCACGGGCAGTCACGGGCACCCTAAACCACGGGCAGTAACTGGCGCCCTAAACAGCCAAGGCCAGACAGGTATGGGGTAGTCACGGATGTCCTGGAGGGCTACGAACGGGCGGAAAGCATGCGCAGGAAATCGTCAGCAGCAATATTAAGCTAAATATACCATTAGTACAAACGTAGTAGGTAGTCATATGAGGTCACGATCGTGATTTACAGTCATCCACGAGTCAAACACTCTGCCAAATACACACAACCGACCACGAACAACACCATGCAGAACTACAGAGAACAGCCAAGAAGCCAGCTACGCAAAATGTAAGCCTGCCACCAACAGAGATGGACAGTCAGACAGCCACGAACAGAGGGACAGTCATGTCAGAGACTGGCAGTCATGGACAGTCACAGTCATGGACAGTCACGAATGGTCACGAATAGGGGCGGGCAGCCACGGACAGTCTCGACCAGCTAACAATCGCAGACAGTCACGGACAAAGGTGACAGTCAGGGACAGTCACGGATATTCACGGACAGCCACGGACAGTCACGACCGGGTAACAATCACGGACAGTCACGGACAGAGGTGACAGTAAGGGGCAGTGACGGACAGAGATGACAGTGAGGGACGGTCACGGACAGAGATGGATAATCACAGACGGTCAAGGACAGTCACGGACAATAGCGGGCAGAGATGCACAATCATGGACGTAGATGGACAGTCACGGAGAGCAACACAAGTGGATAGTCACGCATCTTATGAAGGTGCGGCTGGTCGCGGAAATCCACAGCGTGGGCTCTCTCGCTCACCCACATGAAAACGGTGGTTCGTCATTAGCAGAAGTCATCATCATATACGGGGCAGTTGCGGATGAGCCAGCGGAAATCGTGACCGCTAAATCAGGGCGGTCTAATCCAGCCAGTCTGAGCGGGTCACGGAAAACTTGTTCATGGGCTCAGGCGGAGATGAGATGGCGCATACACTCCACTCCCCTCCCGTCCTTTCTCGCCCGAGGAAAAGGGCCATTGGGCAGTAGGGGCAGCCGAAGAGGCAGTACCATTCGGGGTACTCTGGCCGTCTCCAGGGATGATATAATAATATAATAATACAATACTAATATACTAAAATGCAACTGATACTTCGTTGCATTTTAAGGTACGGAGTTCGAGGCACGAATGAATGCACACAGTGTATCAGGTGGACGTATTGCGGTAACTGTGATAACTAAGTAGCCATCTAATGTGGTCAACACATGGTGTAGCAACTGTATCGATTTCGGACCATCGTTGAGTGCCATCGATTTTGATGATTTCGAGCCATCGAGCCGGGTAATTCATAATGTGTTCATGGTGCATGGACGAACAGGTTCGTCACATATTGTGCACAAAAGAATATAGATGGCCACATGTGTGTTTATTCAGAATTCATGCGTTGTTGATTTATGAGCATGAAACAGCCATACATGTGGCTAGTAAGACACGTTTCACTGCATACACAAATATTAGGCCACCCGGATTCTAACTCACATAAAGGTACATGGAGATGGATTAGACCGTAAATCGCAGCCACTGCAATCAGAGAGTAACAGGTGCGAATGTGCAGGGTCCTGCCGGTTGCGGAGGACCAACTGTTCCTTCTATGCACCTTACTCAGTGCCTGGTGTAATTGTACTTAAGCAGGCGTGCGTGGGTCTGGACACAAATGATAAGCAAAGCCTCTGTCTGCAGTTCTGCTAATGTCCAATACCCCACTTAAGTGATAAAAACGCATCATGGCGTACTGAGTTTTTTTCTCTTGTTCTGGCAGGCATTGTGGCCAAGCTTACACCAATAAGATATGGAGTGTAGATAAAGGGCGTATCACCAGAGCTGTCTACTCTGACCGGTAGCGGCGCAAAAGCAGCCTCGTGGAAGCAAGACTAGAAGCCTCGTAGAACAAGCAAGCAGCCTCGTGGAAGCATTACTAATTAATGCTCCGTTATGGGGACATTTACAGAAGGCAACGACCAACAGGGTACAAGTATGTTGCTAATTGCATTATGACAAAGAATAGTCCCAGCACAGATCGGGTTCGAACGGCTGACACGGTTATTTAATGTTTCCGACGTTTTGCTACATTCATTATGTGTCCACTTTAGCGCCATATGAAGCATTCATTTCTGACTAGTGCATCACACATTGCTCTTGGTGGAGATAACCGAACTCTTCACACCTGCAATGAAGGGAAAATCTTTCATCTCACGCAGCGACCAGCAACTATCAATTCACCACTCTCCCAGTGGATTGGGCCTCTATCATTTATCGCAAGGTAGTGCAAGACTTCATTCAAGGTGGCACTGCGTTATCAATATTAATGGCATTGAGAGCTGCCTTATCCTTGCACGGGAATATTCGAGCTGAGGAGAACCGCGCTCAATATTTGCAAAACGCCTACTGTGGCGTGGTACAGAGCCACGGTTAAGGAAGCTCGAAATCAAGAGGACTCTACAAATGTAAGTACCACTTTTCTCCGTGTGTGAATGAATGATATAGCGCATTGACAGGGAACGAGTAGTCCAGGGATAAATCGCCTGTCTCACAATCGAAAGATTGTGGGTTCGAGTCTTACCTGTCGCTACTCTTCGCCCGTGGCCAATATGAGTGAGAGATTGGCAATGCTACATGACTCAATGATCGGCGTGTCGTAAAACCAATAACCATCAAACGCATTGACAAATTAGCGCTCGCACTACTGGAATTTTAATTGATGCATGGACTCTTCATAAGCAAGCATCAAGAAACACGATGTCGATACTTCTTCGGTTCTTTGGGGAAGGATGTCGATTTAGTGTTCAGGAAGTGGTATATTTCACCCTATTTCACGAATAGTTTATCACTGCTGGGGTAACGAGAATGGATGTGTGGTATGGAGGGGTAACATGGCGGGATGTGTGGTATGGCCAGGGTAACACGGCGGGATGTGTGGTATGGCCGGGGTAACACGGCGGGATGTGTGGTATGGACAGGGTAACACGGCGGGATGTGTGGTATGGCCGGGGTAACACGGCGGGATGTGTGGTATGACCGGGGTAGCACAGTGGGATTTAACAGCGCATTCAGCGAAACTGGCGGTATATAATGGTGTATCCGGGGTAGTGGGGCATCAATGCCGGGTGGCATGCCCACGTTAGTCTGGTGGTGGTAATAGCACGGGCGGCGCGTGGTGCTGTAGCCGCGGAGTAGCACATCGGAAGCTCATGACATTTCCGGGGCTACGTAGCGAGATGTGACGACGTGGCTGTTTTAACCCGCGCCGTCTTTCCGGTCAAATGCTCACACCCCGGGGTGCGGTTGAAAACCCCCGCTAAAATCCAAACTAAGCATCGCACGAAAACGAAAGAGGTGTCATCATAAAGCGCTCAACGAGTAGGGTTCGGGTCCACCCCCAAAACAATTTCCCCCAAAAGTGACGTCACCAGGGGGCTAGATTTTCACAACTTTTCACGACTTACATTATGTTTTTGGCTCTGGGGAGTTCATTTTTGGGGATATATGAAAAGAACAAAATTTATTTGGAATGAGAAAATGACAGCGAAATCGACCAGGACTCTTTTTTTGGCATCCCCCCCCCAAAAAAAAAGTTTAAATTTAAATTTCAAAATTTTGGGTCTTCACGTTTTCTTTAATTTTACTTCTCCAATGGGTAGAGCAGACCGAGAAGCGTTGTTGGAAGTCAACTTTCCCTAATAAAAAATGCTTACTTTAGCTAGAATCCTCGATTTGAAATGCAAGTTGGCAAATACGCAAAAAGTATATGTAGTCAAAAACTGAGAAAAAAATGAAAAATTCCACTCGTACGTTTTGTTGCATCCCTAAAGATAAGCAAACACTGAAAGTTTCATTAAAATATCTGTATCCGTGAAAGCGTGACGACTGGTTGAACTTTTTTGGAGGTGACCTCACTTGACCTTGACTAACTCGTTGACCCTAGATGACCTGACTTCAAAATTGTGAAACATCGTGCCAAATTGATGTGGGAAAAGGTATGCCAAATTTGGGCGCGCTGCCGCGCGCCGTTCGTCCACTATCCGCGAAAAACCTGAGGGGGGCGGTTGAAGACCTCCATAGACGGGACGGGTTAATAGGCGGGATGTGATATAGTATGGCCGGTGCGGGATGGCATGTGATGGTATGGTGCAGATAACGTGATATGGTGTGATGTACAGCTGGGGGTAACACGTTTCCTCATCAACGTGATTTTCCTGCATCTCTATGATCGATAATCGTTAGGGGGCTGACAGTCATCTAGAGGTGATCACCCGAATCCGATTCTGGGAGAAGATGTCGGAATGAGTCCTAATGATGCTCAGCTCCAGTCATTATCTTTCGGATAACGCGGAACCGCCGAATAACAAGCGAAACTATTGCTTGGCGCGCCGGCCTCTACGGAGACGTCAGCTCCATCGCTGGCTGGGTTGACCCCTGTGCCGAGATGGGGTGGATCAGTGCCTCCTGAAAAGTCGGAAATTGCATTTCCGATCATCTGGCATGATAGCGCAAACACGTCGACGTGATGAAATGTTTCCCTATGCGTCTTAAAACAAAATATGGTGGGCACAGGCTACAAAGTAGGCTCATTTTCGTAGGTGAAATTATTCGGCATAACTATTAGTAATCGAATCCAATGTACATGCATGAGGATGTGCGTTATTCCCAACGCTTATTCTACCGCGCACGCATAGCACGGTGTGTTCTGTCGCCAGGGAAAGGCTAGTGGACCACAGCACATCAGACTGTTTATGTGATGTTCGCCGTCAGCTGATGCTTCATGACGCGGGAGTCTGACGACTGTTGGCAACTACGATCCAGGGCCCAAGCCGAGCGAGTCAATTTCTGGATATGTTTAAAAAACGCTCATATGAACGATCCGACCGAGTATCATCTCAGCTACCCTTTTAGGACACTAATAACTTTCGGGTTGTTGCTGCGTAGCGTTTCATTTTTTTCCATGCAGAAATATATCATTTCTTTAAAATCCGGTGTCATCAATTTCCGTAGTTGTATCTTTGAGATAACTGCAATCTTTGCAATGTCGATTTCTATGGCAGCTACCTTGAGATACGAGTAATTTGTGTGTGTAAACTAAATTAAAAATTACACAAATCCCCATACGGAAAGCACGAAAAGCACGCACAGCCTGTAATTGTGTGTGGCGCGTAGCTGGCCGTCAGCTGCTGTTAACGCGGTCGGTACTGTCGAGATGGTAATCCCGAGGGGCCACCGAGAACGTTAAAGTTGGCGGCGGCGTACGTGCCAGGTGGAAGCGCCAACTGTCGGCGCGTGATGCGCCAGCCGGTTAGGCCGACCGATCTGGTAGCAGCTCCAACTGTTGACGTGCTGAAGCGCCAGCCGGTGAGACCGACCGATCTGGTAGCAGCGCCAACTGTTGACGTGATGATACGCCGGCCGGTTAGACCGACCGATCTGGTAGCAGCGCACCACAGAGCAGCGCTCAGAGATTATTTCCCACGGTCCAACGAAGGAAGATTCCTAGTGTCTGTTCAAACTGATTTAAGCATTGCTCACTGATGTTGCAATTTAATGAACAGTCGCAGCAGGACATGGTCAACATGCAATTCCTGAAGCTATTATGCGGGAAAACATGGGCAAGCCCATAAACGATGACGCCATTGCAGGCAGCCGCAGCAATTTTTCATTTTGATGGCCAGCTGGCATGCAACAATCTTCATACAGAGAACAGACACTGCTGTCATGCTGCTGGGCACGACGCATTTTACACAGGGATTCTGAGTCAGCCTCAACAACATGTTTACATCTGCCTGTTCAGCAAGAACGGCTGATGCTTATACATTGTTTCCTTTCGTCAGGGCAATGTCGACCTCAGTAAGCCGTCGCTGAGCCGTGAGTCAGGCCACTAGAGAGTAACACGGATTGGATATCCGTATTTCCGCTAGGTACGGATAATGGAGCGGATTTGATGGAAACGGGACAAAATACGGATACGAATGGATATGCAATAACGTTCCCAGGTTTTGTAGTGAAAATTCAACGCCTCTGAAATATTGTTCCGACCTGTGTATTCATTCACACATGGTCTCCATATTATCTACATATATGCACGTACCCACACACACACATATATATATATATATACTTATATATATTTATGTATATACATTTATATATATTATATATATGTGTCTGTGTATTTACATATATATATATATATATATATATATATATAACCTTCATCTACATACATTTGGATGCAAAATAGTATAGCTACCGCCTACCGGAAAAGCCATGTGTGTCATTTCATGACCTGATAAATAAAGTACTGGCCGTATATTTTCCAAAATTATAATGCATATAAACGTTACCATAGAACGCAAGCCCGGGAGGTCTATAGATGCCTCGAGACACTGATTTAGCTTGAGATAATAATGCAAAAATGTGCTGTCCTTTAGAAAACAGTATTAATATGAATAACACGACATATAATATTCCATCGAAGTATCGAACAGCTGCAAACAAAGGTGGCGTACTGCTCCCAGACGTCAGTGCAGAAATGATTTCCAAAATGAGGACAAATGGGATTCTTTATAGGCAGGGGTATGAACGCGAAAGACCTGCCCTATTTACCGTACACACCTGCAATAGTCGCACTGTTTCCTACAAATTTGAGTCTGTCATTTATTAAATATAATTTTCCTAATTCCTGAGATATATGAGAAGTATAATAAAGGTGTTTTATATTGATTTGTTGATCTAGAAAGTAAATCGGAAATATGTTGCTCTTTCTCATGCGTGCCGCTGTGGCCAATTCTGACGTACTCTGAGTTAAATCAAGAGGTGTCAGCGCTAAGAAATGCTGTAAAGCTCTTATCAAAATATTGAGACGCACAAGGTATCTACAGCCAATATGACACCTAATATGAGTTCGGTTGGCAAAATAAAATCAGGATAATTGACATCATAAGTAGTGGCATGGGAAACTTCAAAAGAGTACGCGTTTCATCACTAGTCGGCATGTTAAGTTGTAGCGCACCTATGGTATACTTCATGCACTTTGCTGTTGAGGAGATGCTTTAATCTGAATAGGTAGATGGGCTCTGCACGACCTTTGCAGGTGAGGAACAATAAGCCGAAATGAGAGATTAAAAATTATCGACAAAAATACTGATTCATACTGATCCGAATTAAAACTGATTAGAAT
Organism: Imbricaverruca yamaguchii; assembly: GCA_034440575.1. NCBI lineage: Eukaryota > Metazoa > Arthropoda > Thecostraca > Neoverrucidae > Imbricaverruca > Imbricaverruca yamaguchii. Next base: position 1,031,863 of record JAOTOL010001601.1, on the reverse strand, counting down.
TATAACTGAAACTTTAATTCCATGTTATTCTGCGATGCCGCTGACATCGCAACAGACGGTTGGTATGCTGTAGGAACAACGACATTCCAGGAGCTGAAAGAGCAGCAGACACATTGCCGATAATTATCACTGAAGGGCTACTCTCGCGTTCGGAAGATGAGCACATCAACAGGCAAATGCACATAATAACACCACTTCAGCGCACCATCGTCCCGAATCCCTGAGGTTTAGTTTCAGTGTTATGGTATGACGCCCATTCTCGGTTGAGGGTCGGCAGGCAGAAAGCCTCGTGAGCCAACAGCTGAGCCGAGAGCCACAGCCCGAACCGTGAAGTGCCCGGTCCGTCGACGATAGCCCTGCTATCCAGCAACCCCAGCCGGCCGGCGACGGCCAATCTCTACGGGTCGTGGCCGCTCCACGACCCATCAAGCTTACCTGGGCAAAATTGGACTCATCGCGAACGGGCCAATGACAGCGTTCGCGCACGCGCGCTCTGACGTCACGCGGCGACCGCGCCACCGGGCGCAATTATACGCTTCGGTGGCCTCGGGCACGGATAATCAAATCCGCCGGCCTAAAGACACTGGCGCAAACTACAAACAAGCCCGATGATGTTCCGCAGTCGACCCGGCGAGATTTCTGTGCGGGCGGCGGCAAAAACGCCGGCAAAAAGGTGGCCGTTCGCAGATTGTGAGTGGCTGGCTGTTCGTGGAGCAATGGCGCGGGGCAGGTTTGACGCCCGGTGTGTCGTGTTTTGACGTGGCTACGGGGACAAGGACGCTCGATTTGGCAGAGCGCATGAACTGCTCGGTCCTGACATCAGCGTGCTCTTGTGGTTATCAGGTCACACAGGGCATGCTCCAAGTCGTGAGTATCCTCATCAGATGACATGCCATGTGCTTATTAACAACAGGTCTTTACTGACACTTTAGACAGCCCGAGAAGCCAAATGAGTGAGCATGATGTTGTAAGCTAGACGGGAAGATGTTAACGGTGAGCAGTTTCTCGGTAATCGGGGTCTGGTCTTAAGTACATGCGGGCACCATCTGCTTTGCACGAATGGGAAGACTTTCGACTGTGCCACTAGCCTCTGCAATGACCAAACCAATGATTGCTTCTTGGGTGGTTCACGACGCACACTGCTGCGCCGGTGGACCGCGGGATTAGGAAATGTCCCAAGCGGCGCTAGTGTCGAACCCAGGACCTTTGATACCCAGAGCGCAACACCTTAACCACTCGGCCATCCCTGCCCCGAACCAATTACCAAGCGCAGGGTGGACACTGGCTTTTATTACGTGTGTGGTGACATTTTGCACAAGTTGGATACCAGGAGGCGAAACTTTCCTTGATAATTATAAGGAAAGAGGTCAGAGATCCATTGCCATGGGGTCCGAAATGAAAGTTTGTCGATGACCGAACGGAGAACGAAAATAACACGAAACCTTGTTGGCAACAACTCGCCATTTCTAATTCGATGAGGCTCTCCTTGTGCGCTATTGGCCATGCGACGCAATACATCGTTTAGGTGGAGAAGACATTTCCTTACCAGACAAACCAGCCAGTATCATTGGCAATTGCCTTAATACGGCACTTCTAGTTGTGCAGGCAATCGCGTGCATGCCAGCCTGTAATCTTCCGCACCGACTGAAGACTACTGATTTCACCCAGAGAGCCACGGGAACGGGGCATTCAATCAGAACTCCACGAGTGTCTCCATACCACGGCAGCATGCGCCAATAAGTGCAGAACGCTGGACACGCCTTTCGTCAAAACACCCTGGAAGCGAACTCAGCCATTCCACCCTGAGACTATGACCCTGGCTACGCAGCTCCACGTGCAACTGAAACGGCGGCATGAGGCAAT
>JAOTOL010001601.1:927500-1025000 GCA_034440575.1 Imbricaverruca yamaguchii | reverse complement strand
CAACGAGGATGCATTTCCGTGGCGAGTCTCGATATGGGCCTGCCCTAACGGCGTGGCACGCGTGCGTTTTGTAGCTTGGGACTGGCGGAACTGGCATGCACCATTCACCGGGGCTTGCGGTGCAGGCATCGGGATAAATGTCTACATGAATGCAGGCACTCAGCCAAAGAATATTCCCAGAGGCATGGATGTAGAAACTGTTGAGTCCAGGATTCTACGCCCCTTCCAACAATTATCGTAGTCTGGAGCGTTAGCCTTAGAGTAAAATTAGCTTACCCTCCACTACATACTCAACCCATCGGTCGCTTCTTGACATGCTTATGTCTATGCATGATATGCCTTTTTATTCGCATGCTAGTTTTCTGAAGGAATCAAAGGGGCATCTGTAATCTGTAAAGCATCAAGCATATGCATTCCTCTATAAAAGCATTCCTGCAATTTATAAAAGCATTCCTCACTCCAAATGGGCTCAACACATTATTGAGGACCATCTGCAGGTTGAAGAGATTTAATGCGGTCTAAATTAAACCTCGCCATCAGGTGGTTTCGCACATTTCGCCAAACATGGAGACGCTGCCATGCCCTTTAGCTCCAAGAGTAGCAGCCTACAAGCACCCACACTACATTCCACCAGACCAATAGAATGACATCACTTCTCATATTTCAGGCGAACCAATGACTTTCCACGTCGTGATGGAGGTAAAACGAAATCACAAGAAATGCGCATCGAAAGACCAGCCACGAATTTGTGCTGATTGCACAAAAAGAAGCGACCAATTAAGCACCGAAGCATAGCATATGCATCGTAGCGTAGGCATCCAACAATTGATTAACATCATATGTGACACCACCAGGTGCGTCGTATAGGGACCCAGTCAAGTCCACAACCCCTGCAGCGTTATACTCGTATGGGTTGGACCTGGCCAGATACAGCCCATGCAGCATTACACTCGTCGTATATGGATCCCGTCAGGTCCAGTCCCTACATCACCATAATCGTCGTATAATGACCCAGTCGGGTCCATAACCCTGCATCATCGCGTTCGTTGCACAACGGCTAGCAACATATTGCAAAGGACTGCATCCCTAGGGTAAGATAAATGTTTCAAATTCGGGTAATAGAAATAACCCGTCCCGTAATAACCCTTAACCCGTCCGTCTCGGGGGGTCTTGAACCGCCCCCCTTAGGTTTTTCGCGGATAGCGGACGAACGGCGCGCGGCAGCGCGCCCAAATGTGGTATACCTTTTCCCACATCAATTTGACATGCTGATTCAAAATTCTTAGGTCAGGTCGTCTAGGGTCAACGAGTTGGTCAAGGTCAAGTGAGGTCACCTCCAAAAAAAAAGTTCAACCAGTCGTCACGCTTTAACGGATAGATATTTTAATGAAACTTTCAGCGTTTGCTTATATTTACGGATGCAATAAAACGTACGAGTTGAATTTTTCATTTTTTCTTTTGTTTTTAACTACATATAAATTTTGTGTATTTACCAAATTGCAGTTCAAATACAGGATTCTGGCTAAAGTAAGCATTTTTTATTGGGGCAAGTTGACTTCCAACAAAGTTTCTCGGTCTGCTCTACCCATTGGAAATGGAAAATTAAAGAAAACTTGAAAACTCAAATATTTTGAAATTTCTAAAAAATAAGTTGTATTTTTCGGCGACAAAGAATTATAGCCCTGGTCGATTTCGTTACCCTTTTCTCATTCCAAATAAATTTTGTTTTTTTCATATATCCCCCAAAATGAACTCCCCAGAGTCAAAAACATAATGTAAGTCGTGAAAAGTCGTGAAAATCTAGCCCCCTGGTAACGTCACTTTTGGGGGAAGTGTTTCAGAGGGTGGACCCGGACCATACTCGTCGAGCGCTTTCCGATGACACCTCTTTCGTTTTCGTGCGAAACATAGTTTGGATTTTAGAGGGGGTCTTCAACCGCCCTCCCCCCGAGACGGGGTGGGAGGATTTGACCGGAAAGACGGCGCTGGTTAAAGATTCATTGCAGGTGAAAATTATATCGCATGTCAATCAACGAGTCTGACTCACTTCGATCAGTACTGCTGCCAGCAAACATGCCATGCCATATAAGAGGATTTCCAGTTATATACACCAGTAATGAGTCAAACATATTAAGTAAATCCAAACACACATGCTTCGATTTAATCACCATATAACTCATTAAGCATGCTTACAGGATAATGCTATAACTTTACAGGGCTACAGGGAAGAACTTCCTAGAGCTGCGGGGACAGAGCCAGTGACACATCGGTACCGGAATGGTGTCAGTTCGAGGTAACGTTTCCGCTTGGTGCATACAGTGGATGCGAACGGAAAAACTACAGTTGTGTGAAATCAATGTGAAAATTAAAGTGGAAGTTGTGTGAAATCAAGGTGAAAATCAAGCCCAGTTCCTCCACCTCCATTATGAGCTAGGTGAAACTCAGATCCCCGCCCCACTTAGTCCAGGGGCGCAGCCAGAAAAACTTTAAGGCCGAATGACCACCAAAAATCTCTTGGCATCGAAATCGCTTTCGGCGTCGAACATTTCTGATTTGGCATGGGGAAATCTCAAAGTCTTCCTTGATCTAGTGTCACATGAATTGTTCGGATATAGGTTGTGGAGGGGGCGCCCTGTCTTCGTGTGCCTCTGCCCCTGATGCACATGGGCGCTCAGAAGAGTCACTACGGACCCCGATCGCCAACACATTCATTTCGGCGTGTTCTGAGTGTGGCTCAGCACAATTACTTGGTGAATCCTAAAGTTTTCCCGGCAGCCATCGGGATTTTTACGTCAGCATCACGGTTCAGTCAGACAATTCAGCCAGCTCTAAATCCGGTAAGCCAGTACTTAGGCTGGGTGTGCATCGGTAAGCAACAGCTTCATGGCTAACAACGCCCATCAGCACCCATTTACCGCCTCTCTGTTGTGTGGAATGCCAGCACTCCAGCACTCCCCACTTAGGGCAACTCCCAGGTCGGTCGCAGCAGCACCAACAGGCACCGCCCGATAAGGAGCGGTCCTCAGTCCCCCAGCCGGTCCCCAGTGCGGGTCTGCCGGCAGCCTCTCTCCGCTACAGACTGGCTTAAAATTACCTCAGACCGGATCGAAGCTACCTCAGTCCTGCCTAAGGCCACCTCTCAATGGCCTAAAACTGCCTTTCAGTGGCTTAAAGCCATCTCTCAGTGACCGAAATCCACCACTCAGGGACCCAAAGCTACCTCTCAGTGACCTAAAATAATCTTTCAGGGACCTAAATCCACCTTTCAGTGGTCTAAAGTCACCTCGTGCTCTAATCGGTCGGCCCAGTCGGTCCACAGAACCCGGCTGGAGTGGCCCCTCCCAGAATCAAAGTGACTTCAAGCCACCGCGGCCGGTCCACCGCTCCCGACCGGCAGCGGCTCCTCCCAGGATCAGAGCGGCCTCAGGTCACCCGGCCGGTGCACAGGTCCAGTCCATGCACGACTCCAGGCTTCAGAGCGGGCTGATGCCGCCGGAGGCCGGCCACAGCCAGCCGGCCCCACGTGAAAGGCGGCCACCGGACGGTGAGCCCGACTTGTTGTGGTGCGGACGCGAGGGCGCCGGGCCGGACGATCCTCGGTTTGTATGGCGACGGCCGCGCGCTGACCATTGAGCCGGGCACGAATCCATTCAGCCGGAAACGCACACGCGCGCCAGCCTGCAGGCGGGCGGCCACATGAATCACGATTAATTTTACTATCGCTCATTACTCATGCTGGCCTACAACCGAGGTGCCGGTACGCGCGTGTAGCGTAATCGGGCGGAAAACTCCCGGCGGCTCGCAGCTCACCGAATATGACCCAGCGCGCCTTTGATGTCTGCTCGGCTGTCGGCCTGACCAGACGAGACGGCTGAAGGGGTGCTCAGAGAGCGGAGCAGCGTGTGATGATGGCGTCTGGCAGGCACAGGAGGCGACCGCCGATGGGGTGGTGGCCCAGGAGCGGCACGCACTCGAGCTGAACGGCTGGTGGCTAAGGACGGTGAACACCGGGAGCTGCGAATGTCTCACGGCGGCTAAGGTCATCAAATATGGCCAAGACTGGCCAGATATAGATGTAGATCGCCTTCATGTAAATAAGAATGGCTACGTTTCACGATTATCAGCAGGTGCTACCAGTAACAAAGAGGCATAAAGTGACAAATCTATTTTGAGAGATGAGAAGTGGGGAGCATATCTGAGAAATGCCGATGAGCAGCGCTGTGTGAGAGTTCCCGGGCGAGAAGTGACGATGAGCAGTGTTGTGTGAGAGTTCTATGGTGAGAAGTGACGATGAGCAGTGCTGTGTGAGAGTTCTAGGGCGAGAAGTGACGATGAGCAGCGCTGTAGGAAAGTGACGATGATCAGTGCTGTGTGAGAGTTCCGGGCGAGAATACGATGAGCAGCGCTGTGTGAGAGTTCCAGGGCGAGAAGTGACGATGAGCAGTGCTGTGTGAGAGTTCCAGGGCGAGAAGTGACGATGAGCAGTGCTGTGTGAGAGTTCCAGGGGAAGTGACGATGACAGTGCTGTGTGAGGTTCCAGGGCGAGAAGTGACGATGACAGTGCTGTGTGAGAGTTCCAGGGTGAGAAGTGACGATAAGCAGTGCTGTGTGATAGTTCTATGGTGAGAAGTGACAATGACCAGTGTTGTGTGAGCGTTCCAGGGTGAGAAGTGACGATGAGCAGCGTTGTGTGAGAGTTCCAGGGTGAGAAGTGACGATGAGCAGTGCTGTGTGAGAGTTCCAGGGTGAGAAGTGACGATGAACGGTGTTGTGTAAGAGTTCCCGGGCGAGAAGTGACGATGAGCAGTGCTGTGTGAGAGTTCCAGGGTGAGAAGTGACGATGAGCAGTGCTGTGTGAGAGTTCAAGGGCCAGAAGTGACGATGAGCAGTGCTGTGTGACAGGCCCAGGGCAAGAAGCGACGACGATGAGCAGTGTCATGTGAGAGTTCCAGGGTGAGAAGTGACGATGAGCAGTTCTGTGTGAGAGTTCCAGGGCGATAAGAGACGATGAACAATGTTGCATGACAGGCACGGGGCGAGAAGTGATGATGAGTGGCTGCCGGAAGTGTCAGGTCGAGTGAGTGATGGACAGATCAGGCCGACGAGACGACCCTGCATTCACGCCAGTAACAGTGCACATCACAGCCGGCTCTGCAGTCATCACGCGCCGACACGCGATCGCTTCACGAGCCGTCACCGTGTCCGGCGAGTGCGGCTCTCCGCAGCTGCTGCGACTGGTGACCGCCCGCGTCTGCGGCCCTCTGCGGGCCGACTGCCCGCGTCTGCGGCCCTCCGCGGGCCGACTGCCCGCGTCTGCGGCCCTCCGCGGGCCGACTGCCCGCGTCTGCGGCCCTCCGCGGGCCGACTGCCCGCGTCTGCGGCCCTCCGCGGGCCGACTGCCCGCGTCTGCGGCCCTCCGCGGGCCGACTGCCCGCGTCTGCGGCCCTCCGCGGGCCGACTGCCCGCGTCTGCGGCCCTCCGCGGGCCGACCACATACACCCCCGAGCCGCCCCGCCGGCCGGTTATGGGTCGACATGGGCGGAGCGACATGCGTCGTCGATCTGTCCGAGATGTGAGACGAGAGAGCGGGTGCGGGCCGCGACAGGCGGGTCCTTTATCGGCCGGCGCGGGGACCTTTCACCACGGCCGCCGCGGAAAATAGGTTTACGGGGCGTCGCGGCGCGCGGAGCGCGGCTACTCTGGATTTTACGCGCCGCTTGAACGCCGCGATCCCCAGTTAGATTACATCAGACGTCTCGGAACCAAAAAGCGTGCCCAGCTATGGGCGTCGACGTCACTTGAGCTCATTTGCCGGCTCGTTTTCAAATGTGTAACAATGCCGTAAATGCCGTAGATGAAAACAATTAAGGCAGGCTGACTGGAGGCTGGATGGAGGCCCGAAGAAGGTCATGTTCAATACATTTGTACATATAATGGATCCTCCATTGCACTGTGAACTTTACAACACCAAAGATGCATGCAATGAGCGAACAAACATTAATTATCATTAGCCAATTCATATTCCAATTAAAACCAATTGGATGACTGTGATACGGCGCCACTACAACGTAAGCTACCGACACGAAAACCGGACCCCATCGAGGATTCCGAAAGCTTTGCTGTTCGTGGAAGCGATACCATTCCTTATTATCGATCACGAAGAGAACAGATCACCTGCTATTCACGTGATCGCAGGGAGATAACGGTCATGACGGGAAGATGCCATAACCCTTGCAATTGTGAAGGCCGACTACTGCGAACCGGATGAAGCGCGTGTAACCTAAATATCTCGTGCGGGACCTTCGCCGCTTATCTGATCCGCTTTGCGTCTGCGAGTAATCTGCATACCGCGTGAAGGTCGCCAACACATGCCACAACACCAGACAGTACGGCAGGCGTTCACAAGGTGACCGACAGCTTCATAAAGTGTGTGCCAACGGAGCAACACATTTACCAGGCGCCTCTTCCTCCATACGAGACACAACACGGAAAGGAACGCAAAACACCTCACTTGATTATGTATGTCGTCTTATGAACAAAGTGTGGGGAGGCGAGCGCGGCTATGATTATGGTGTTTTTCCTCTTGAAAGACGTGACTCCTCGCTAGCACATGCCTTCCTGTTGAGGCGATGAGGTCTGTACTTCTCTTTAAAACAACTAGTATATTATTCATGTTGCTTGGGTACCTTTCGGGATGAGAGTGGTAACAATTGTCAATTATTGGATTATGCTGACATGTGGCAGGGGATTCTGATATATGGGGACAAATCGCCGTAGATAGAAATAACACTGGGGACAATGGAGTCATCAGACTTTGCAGACCAACGCCCTACCTTCAGTAATACGACTTCAAGCATCACTAGGGATACCTTGGATGCATTCAGGATACCATCTCGCATCACATGCAGGAGGTACACCTTTACCTACCGCTCTTGGATGCATAGCGATACACAAATTATGCGAGGCTAATAATGTACAATTTCAACCGTATAACATCAATGCATACAGACTAATCATGGTATAATATATACGTAGAGCTATAATGGACACGTTTCACGTGATGGTTATAAAAATAAACGGAAATAATACTTGGTACACGAAGCTGAAAAATTTTGATCACAGGAGAACCACTTACAACATGATTCATTTATTTCACTGAGGGGTTGCCATCAATCTAAAAACCTCGTAGCAGTGACGCCACATATGTGGAGGTCGCGAAGCAGCCAAGCCTGAAACACACAGGGAACCATGAGTTGAATTGTTCCATACGAAGTTTTTGAACCGGCACAAGTCACTAAGGCGACTCGTGCTGCTGAAATGCCGCCAATTTTAGCGAAAATATATATTATAGTGGCAATACGGCAACCAACTTCTTCTTTTTTTTCATATCCGGCACAATGTGGCGCAAACAGAAAAAGTTTGTACTGTTAATGGGTAAAATGAGTGAAGTAATGAAAAAACAATGACATAAATTATGTGTGACTTAGCTGAACGAACACCATTGCTTACCCTCAGCAAAACTGAAGCTGGTTATACCTCGTTCCATGATTGGCATTCCATAGTGAGGTAAATTGCAAGCTACATCCCAACGTATGCACTTGATAAATTATAAGTGGTTAAGCTTACTTGATAAGTGGTATGTACTTGATAAGTGGTTAGGCTTAGCTATGTCAGGTTGGGTTATTTTGAAAATGGTGTTTTTATTTGTGATATTTTTTTCTTAACACGCGCCCTGGAGGGCCTCGGAAAATTACGCGCACTGGAGGGGGGAGGGGTGGATTCCGCCCCCTAAGATCTCGGCTCCTACTGAAGCTAGAACAACGAAATTCGCAGGGTGGATGGGCACGATAGTGAACTCTATTGTGTGCAAATGTAATGACCTTAGGTCAATATCTTCAAGGTCAAATGAGGTCAAAATAGACAAATTTATGGTTTTGCGTCGATTGGTCATCATTATGGATCGCTGTGGTAGTGTTTCAATGCTCCAAAATTGGCATTAGTGCTGTTTTGGAATCACTAATGATGCAATACAGATGCCAGATCCGCCATTTGACCTCAGGTCACCTATATAGGAGCACTTTAGCAGGTCATTACCTGCTCCAGTTACCGGAACCGGGCTGCCCACCCGACTGCTCCGTTGGGCGGTTCGGCACAGTCGGCTTCGCAAAGAAAGGAGTGAAATGCATGAATAAAGTATGGAAACCCTTAGGCACACAATGACAAACAGTAGATCTCGGGATGAGTAGGGAGTAACATGTAAAGTGACATCAATCGCATGACAGTCATTTGCATTTTTTGCCAGCATTCCAGTTGACCAAGTTTTGTTCTATTAGTCTGTCATGAACTTGACCTGACTTAACCTCGGCGACCTAACATGACTTTTAAATTATATAGCATAACAAAATGCATCAAACAAGTCGCTAGTGTTGTCAAGAACAGTTCCCTTTTGCCAATATACGGGAAGCGCATCAGCGCCGATTTTGTGGTCTTGCGCTGCGAATTGTTTTTACTTTAACGGCCCCTAACTTGAAAAGTTGTCGGCCGATTTTCATTTTTCTTACTTGAAACAATGCGCCGGTCATTTCCAAGTAGGTACGCACAAAATTTGGCGTATATCGGCCGGTACGATATGGAATTATGCACGAAAAATCGGAGGGGTTGGCGGATTTCGCCATCCCCCTTCCAGGGCGTGTGTTAACCTGTCATAAATTTGACCTAACTTGACCTCGATGACCTGACATGACTTTGAAACAACATAGCGTATCAATGTACATCAAACAAGTCGATAGTTTTGCCAAGAACACTTTCTTTTTGCCAATATGCGGGAAGCGCATCAGCGCCGATATTTGTGGTCTGACTTTAGCGACCCCTAACTAGAAAAAGTTTTGGTCGATTTTCATTTTTCTTACTTTAAGCAACGCGCCGGTCATTTATAAGCAGGTATACAAACAAAGGCGTATATCGGCCGGTCAAATCTGTTATCTACGAAAATCCGGAGGGGTGGGCGGATTTCGCCCTCCCCCTCCAGGGCACGTGTTAAAGGAAGCTTAGGCCATGTTACATTATGGTTGATTTTTCCAATAATTATTTCTTAGTAAAAGAAATCTTTAATTTTGTGGACTTTTCGCTTATTTTCTCCATGGGAGGTTAGGTGATGTTAGGTTGGGCTATTCTGCACTTTTTGTGTTTTTTTTTCTGCTATTTTACACAGCTACAAGCCCACTTTTGTTATTTGTTATGTTATTTAGCCAGCCAACTGAAAAGTATGCATTTGCAGAGAAAACGAGTAGCCACATCCTGTTGACCACATTCATTAACATTGCGCTGGAGAAGGAAATTCCAAGAGTTCACAAATTGCCTTTGAGTACAAATTTGCCAAACGTCTTGCCATCTTCAGCATGCTGCAGTTAGCTAGACAATGTCAATTCTCTTCACCTAATGTTAATATGAAAAGGCTATGGACATCCACGTTTCCAACAAGATGGATTCTAACAAGTCACAGTTCCCATCTTTGCAAGAGGTATGCTTCTATTTTGTGGGAGTTTCACAGAAATGGAGGATAAAATCACCATTTTCAAGATCAACCTTCATGTGAAAAACTTCAATATTTGCACTTCTAAGGCCCCAGTTCCAGTTTAACCCCGCATCGGTTCCAGTTTACCCCGCATCCTTATGTGTGCCTTCGCCTATCAAAATACTCATATCCCTGTATACCAGTGGCAAATATGCATACAAATGTTCGTCGCAGCAAGCTGGGCCACCGGCACAGAACAACGGACTGCTTTGGAGTGCAGAATCGCTCGACAACGTCCTCATCTTGTCGGCAGTCGGGAGACCGTCTCGCTCGACAACGTCCTCATCTTGTCGGCAGTCGGGAGACCGTCTCGCTCGACAACGTCCTCATCTTGTCGGCAGTCGGGAGACCGTCTCGCTCGACAACGTCCTGATCTTGTCGGCAGTCGGGAGACCGTCTCGCTCGACAACGTCCTGATCTTGTCGGCAGTCGGGAGACCGTCTCGCTCGACAACGTCCTCATCATGTCGGCCGTCGGGAGACCGTCTCGCTCGACAACGTCCTCATCTTGTCGGCAGTCGGGAGACCGTCTCGCTCGACAACGTCCTCATCTTGTCGGCAGTCGGGAGACCGTCTCGCTCGACAACGTTCTCATCATGTCGGCCGTCGGGAGACCGTCTCGCTCGACAACGTTCTCATCTTGTCGGCTGTCGGGAGACCGTCTCGCTCGACAACGTTCTCATCTTGTCGGCAGTCGGGAGGCCGACAGCCTTCTGGCTTACTTGTTTCTGGCTTACTTGCAGTTGCATTTGCATACATTGGCAGAAACAAGAATAATAGCGTCGTTTTCTACGATCCATTTGCCCCTGACGATTGGATGTGATCCAAGCGAGAGCTTTCGAACTGGCAGCGTCTCAAATGGAAGATATAATGGGCGACAGTCAAGCATCGTTGGACTCTACAGACATGACGTCACAGACATTTTCACCATTCACAAAGCGAAGAATTCTGAGGTGCTTCTTTGAATTATTTAAGTAATTGAGGGATTTTTAAAGAGAAATAAATGAATGCCACCATCGTTTTTCAAATAAACAAATAACTAGTGAAACTTGCCCCGCTAGATTGCATGCATCAGCTAAATTGCATGCATATATCATTAACCTTCACAAACTCATTCGAGGTCAGTGACCAAACTTTACCTCGAATGTCATTTTTCGACTTGCGAATTACTCTGGGATAAACTCAGACGCCGAAACACATTTAAATTTCACCACTGGGTGCTTTAGAGTATTGTTCCGGAAACTATTGCAGACATTTCCAAAGACAGGTCATCATTTTTGCATCATCTGATCCCCGATTTATCAGTCGAAATGTCTTAAATTACACACTATCACAATACTAGTATAATTCGACATATCATGGTGAATGATCCAAGTGCATATCTGCATTTTGTATATACAGGAAACGATTGCACATGAGAAGCATACATCTATGCTTTAAATTACCTTTAATTTGATTTCACAAGGTCAACCGGTGACCCAGCGCCCATGGTACTTGGTGTCAAGCATGACATCTGGCTATATTTCTTCAGCTGGTACTTCACTTCATGTCACGAACAGCCTCCACTGGGAGACTCCGGGCTGTCGCAGCACCCCTCCCCTGCCGTACTCTGGAGACGGTGCCAAAATGTCGTGTTTCATGTCACGAGCACCCTCCGTTTGGAGACTCTCTGGGCTGTCGCAACACCCCTCCCCTACCATGCACTGGGAACGGCGCAACAATGTCGTGCTCGAACGAGGGTTAAGTTGTGTTTGTGCCATTTCACCGCCCGGTCGACCAGCTCAGTGAGACTGCTAAACCTTGTGTGAACACTGAGCAGCTAAGGTTATGGGGCGCGCGACAGCGATGAGGAGAGGTGAGGGGAGGACGTCGCCAGCAGCGGTGACGGCGTTGGGGACCTCGTGTCACAGACGGACACCGACTGGACCTCCCGCCACCAGCTCCGGTGGGCGGCCAGCTCCACCTGCCGCCACCAGCTCCGGTGGGCGGCCAGCTCCACCTCCCGCCACCAGCTCCGGTGGGCGGCCAGCTCCACCTGCCGCCACCAGCTCCGGTGGGCGGCCAGCTCCACCTCCCGCCACCAGCTCCGGTGGGCGGCCAGCTCCACCTCCCGCCACCAGCTCCGGTGGGGGCCAGCTCCACCTCCCCCACCAGCTCCGGTGGGCGGCCAGCTCCACCTCCCGCCACCAGCTCCGGTGGGCGGCCAGCTCCACCTCCCGCCACCAGCTCCGGTGGGCGGCCAGCTCCACCTCCCCCACCAGCTCCGGTGGGCGGCCAGCTCCACCTCCCGCCACCAGCTCCGGTGGGCGGCCAGCTCCACCTGCCGCCACCAGCTCCGGTGGGCGGCCAGCTCCACCTGCCGCCACCAGCTCCGGTGGGCGGCCAGCTCCACCTGCCGCCACCAGCTCCGGTGGGCGGCCAGCTCCACCTGCCGCCACCAGCTCCGGTGGGCGGCCAGCTCCACCTCCCCCACCAGCTCCGGTGGGCGGCCAGCTCCACCTGCCGCCACCAGCTCCGGTGGGCGGCCAGCTCCACCTCCCCCACCAGCTCCGGTGGGCGGCCAGCTCCACCTCCCGCCACCAGCTCCGGTGGGCGGCCAGCTCCACCTCCCGCCACCAGCTCCGGTGGGCGGCCAGCTCCACCTCCCGCCACCAGCTCCGGTGGGCGGCCAGCTCCACCTCCCGCCACCAGCTCCGGTGGGCGGCCAGCTCCACCTCCCGCCACCAGCTCCGGTGGGGGCCAGCTCCACCTCCCCCACCAGCTCCGGTGGGCGGCCAGCTCCACTTCCCGCCACCAGCTCCGGTGGGCGGCCAGCTCCACCTGCCGCCACCAGCTCCGGTGGGCGGCCAGCTCCACCTCCCGCCACCAGCTCCGGTGGGCGGCCAGCTCCACTTCCCGCCACCAGCTCCGGTGGGCGGCCAGCTCCACCTCCCGCCACCAGCTCCGGTGGGCGGCCAGCTCCACCTGCCGCCACCAGCTCCGGTGGGCGGCCAGCTCCACCTCCCGCCACCAGCTCCGGTAGGCGGCCAACTCCAGACCAGCTGCGGCCGACGGCGACGCATTCAAACAACGGCGGCTGAGCCCCGCCGACCGTCACCAAATACGGGGGCAGCTCGTGCACCTGACCTAGCACGTCAGGACGTGTTCCGGGGTCAAAGGACAGCCCACCACCACCACCACCACCACCACGTACCCTGCCATCACCACGTGGGGCGCACAACATGCTATCGAACCGTTAGTAACTGCAGTCCGATAAACTATTCCGGACGCCTGATGCAAACAAATACAAAATATTATATATATATATATATATATATATATATATATATATATATATATATATATATCTATATCTATATCTATATATATATATAGTCCCAGTTTGTTGTGTTGCTGGTCTGTATTCATGAAGTAATTGTGTGTTGTATGGTATCACAGATATGTACGAAAGAGGTGCGAAATAAAGGGCATTATTATTATTATTATTATTATTATTATTTATATATATATATATATATATATATAAGTGGTTGTTTACAGCATTGTGTTCGGCTCAACGAGCTGGTTCTTGCAAAGCACACCCCTGAAGAACATGCTAATAGTCCATACCTTTCAGAAAGGTTCAATTGCACAGAGCATCATTGCAGTCAGTGAAAACATCGGACGGGAGCTGGTGCAAATGAATACACCTGTACAGCGGGAAAATGCGTCTGGAGCTAGCCAGTCATGAGGAACTTTTACTGTTACGTGTAATTGTGCTGGCATATAGTGCCAGCCGGCCCTGAGGAACATGTACTGTGTGAATGTGCTGTCCTATAGTGTCAGTTGGTTTCAAAGAACATGTACTGTGTAAATGTGCTGCCATATAGTGCCAGCCGGCCCTGAGGAATATGTACTGTGTGAATGTGCTGCCATATAGTGTCAGTTGGTTTTAAAGAACATGTACTGTGTAAATGTGCTGCCATATAGTGCCAGCCGGTCCTGAGGCATATGCACTGTGTTAATACGCATATCATGCACCACGCAGCGGGCAGCTAGTTAACTAGCCGGCAGCAGCCTCCCCAGCTACAAGTGAGCTTCCGGCAGCAACTGATCGTGTCGAGAGAAACTGAGAGCATATACATCAAAACTTAGGCAATGTACACTGAACGGTTCCGAAGATGTTGCAATACCGTACTTTTAGCTGAGAGCCTCTTCCTCCATAAAGGGCAGGGCTGGAACACAATCGCATCAACGTCGGGAACACGCGCGCTGCAGGTCGATCCCGACCTTTAATCTGCATTTCAAAAGCGTTCGTGCCACCTCTACTTTTGCATCACCGTCTACCGCAGCGCCAGTGGTGGCATTCTCTCCCAGCGGAGACCGGCAAGGTTCACAGCGCGCCGTTTCGGGTCAGGGCGTGTGTGTGTTTGCGCGCTCGGTCTCTATGAGGAAGCCAGCGCGAGACCGGTCGGAGAGGTGACGCCCGCAGCACAGGGCGGCGCTGCATGGGAATAACTCATGTCCACACAAAAGCTAAACGCCCGCCGCATTATGCAGCATGCGTCGGTCTTGTTTAGTTATTCAAACACTGGTAGAGTCGCACAAAGCTCTCGGTGCGGCTCGTGACGAATGCACCCCGCGTGCGTTCGAACACAAAACTCGTAAGAAACCTGCGTGCGTTCACATGTCAGCCGGAAAGGCGTCTGCTGGGTTTCCTCGCTTGGCCGACAAAGCTCGCTCCTCGGTCAGTGTCGGTCGGCCCTCGGTCGGTGTGTGTCGGTAGGCCCTCAGTCGGTATAGGTCGGTCCTTGGTCGGTCGGCCTTCGGTCGGTGTCGGTCGGCCCTCAGTCGGTGCCGGTCGGTGTCTGTAGGCGTTCTGTCGGCCCTCGGTAGGCATCAGTCGGTGTCGGTCGGCTCTAGGCCGGCCCTCGGTCGGTGTCGGTCGGTCCTCGGTCGGTGTCGGTCGGCCCTTGGCAGAAGTATTCGCCGACAGCACGGGCAGCCGTTTTTGCCGCAGCCCTCGGCACGCCTGATCGAGACCGGCTCTCCAGCGGGTGGGTCATCGAGTTCACCGCTCGAAGGCCGATGCCAGACCTCGTGGATGCGAACTGAGAAAATTGCAGGACCGCTGACGGAGCTGACAGGTTGATTACGATGGCACAGCGCAGCGCCTTGATTCCGATACAGCGGTGCGCGTCGATTACGATACAACGATGCGCGTCGATTGCTATGGCGCAGCTGCCAGCCGCACAAAGCTGTGGTGCTCTTGGGTAACTAGACTGATAGAACTTGCTTGGATGAAGGGGTGAGACGCTTTGGAAAGTCAAGGGAAAGTCAAGGGGACGGGAATGAGCGAGACAAGCAGCCATCGTGCTGAAATTCCAACATATAATTACTTGGTGGGATCGGAAGAATCGCAGCTATTCCGGTCGTACCCTGTGTACTCCATGCCAACAGTTTGACTCGGAGTCTTCAATATTAATTCCATTTACATAACTTTTAAGCAAGCAATATATGTAAGCAAAACTGGTACTGCAAATAAAGTGATATTTATGCTTTGAAGTTAACCTGTAGCTTCAAAGTGCCGCTACAGTCGTTTGGGAACTTCAGTACACGCCAGCAAAAGATAGGCACACATCATTGTGCAAATGAGTATTATGTCGCATTAATTTAATGACAGTACCAGGCCCAACAGGAACAACTGTTATGGGCAAAGTGGTGATGAAGCGCATACTTTGATCCATGACGCGGTCTTGAAGCCGTCACTACCTACATACGGGAGTGCATACATCCTGAACATATCTTACAGACGATTAAATCCCTCGTATGGCCTTCTGCAACGCAAGCAAAGAAACGATCAGTTTGGACAGTGCGAGCTAAAGCTCACAAGAAGCGAAGTAGAAAATCCTTGCAAAAACAAGCTACAGCAAAACTATCGGTCTGTAACGAGACATATATATCAGAAATCTGACAACTGGCACATACTTGACTGTGGGTCTACCATGTGATAATCCTCAGCCAGCAGCAAAGCCGACCACAAATGGTTCAGCACAGGATCTGCAGCTTCATAATCTCCCGAACCCAAACTAATGCCATTAAAATCAGCCCGTGATCGATGGGCACAGCTAAATCCCTCCGGTGACGGACAAACAATGGCAAAACCAGCATCACGTGGGAGTACCCTAGAAGGACACCAAAAACCACCAGCAAATCATGGAAGGGGAATCTCAACTTTCTACAGAGCATGCACAACAGCCTTTTTTCCAATCTCCATTCAGTGGGGTAGCCATGATTTGGTCCAGGGGCGAACATCTGAAGAGGGCCACAGCCTACTTAGCCCTCATCTTTTCGAAACTCCTCGAATGTCGGTCACTGTAATGTTATATATATATATATATATATATATATATATATATATATATATATATATATATATATATATATATATACATATATATGTGCATACATATACACATACATATGTATATATATACACATATATACGTATATATATATAAATATATAGTTTTATACATATATAGATGCATATATATACATGTATATATATATATATATATCGACAAAAATGCTTAAATACCTGATACAATATGGCACTTCACGCTGACGTGACTAATGTAATAACTTTGAGCAATGTGCAACGGTCCGGTAAAGAACAGAAAAGCCAACCGTTCAGCTGCGAACAACAACCAACAAAGAACACCTCTTATGGAAAGTAAAAGGACATTAACACATCTTCAATGAAGCTACGAATATTATTAGCGTGGATAAGAATATGATTAATCATCTACATGGACACAATTGGTTCTTCCTGTCATCCGCTACGGTTAGACATAGTGTAATAGTGGGTATTCATAATGGTGAGGTCCAAATTGTTGCGCCTTTTCATCATCTTCAAACTACCTCAAAATAAGGTGTGAATACGAGTAGGAAAAATAGTTGCAACATTTGGAGACAGGGAAGGACCTGGAACATGCCCGACCAGCTATGTCCCACAACATCCTGAAAAATTACTATTTCCTTTCGCTTGACCGGTGTCACCCCGGCTCAACCCAAAGCACTTGGCACCTCTGGATCGGCGTCATTACAGCTACCGTTTGGCAGCCCCTCTTCACCATCGCTGGAGTGGCTGTGCTGCTGGAACAGCTGTTGTCAGGCCACTGGAACAGCTGTTGCCCACTGCGGGGGTGGTCACCGCCGGGACGGCTGTAGCTGTTCGGGCGGCTGATCATTGGGCCCAAGCCGCCGGCTTGGGCCCCATCCGCCTACCAAAAGGCCCTTCCTGATGGCCCGAGGTTCTCTCCGACAACTAAGCCTGGGAGCCTTCCGTCAGCACCCCTTACAGTCCCCACGGACCCTTCACGTCGCCCTAGGGGGCCTTCGCGGGCCCCTGCACAGACGCCTTGGGGGGCCCTTGCGGGCCCACCAAGGCCCCCTCCACCCTTCCAGGGGACGGCCACCCCCTTCATCCCCTGGTTACACCATTGTCTGTGTTGTGCATCCATTTACATGAATGGCCGACCCGGGCGGAAGCGATGTCGGGGTCAAGTGCTTGGACCCAAGAATCTCCGAAACTACTCTCGTTAGACACCCGCCGCTAAGGACTCAGACAAGCATTGGTTTTGTAGTAATATGCCAAAGGAGCAATCCCACTGAACGTTCGGCAATCAGGTGCAAATGTGGAAGAAACCCTGCTCTTTCTCACGCTGTGTATGTCGCGGCTTTCCGTTGAGTGAGCTCACACAGCCGAACGGCCAACCGGGCAGGAGCGCGGAACACTCGCTGCACGGGCTTCAGATCTCCGGAACACAATTTCAGAGGGCGGACTCCCACCTCGGGAGCATGCTACGGCTGTCTAAAGATCATCCACATGATAGTTACATAAGAAGGCATGACGTTCCAGCGCCAGCAACATAATCATCGGGATCGTCAGCATCTCTAGTGCGCATGCTTACATCACACCATAGCCACCTCTGACAGCGTGGCGCACATGAAACCCAACGACAGCAACACGACCACGAACGGCAGCAGCAGCGACGGCATCGCGACAGTCCGCTGCCGAGACTCGGCTCAAGGAGCGCCCTCGTGTTGCCCATCGTATTCAAGTCACAGCCCACAAAGTGATGACGTCACGGCACACAAAGTGGTGACGTCACGGCACACAAAGTGATGACGTCACAGCCCACAAAGTGATGACGTCACGGCACACAAAGTGGTGACGTCACTGCGCATCAGTTGGCGACGTCACTGTCCGCCGAGTCATGCTGCAAGGCCGGTGGCGGCGGTCGGCCGCTCAGCCCTGCGCCGGCCCAACACCGCCCGTTTGAGCCGAGTAACGGCGGCCGCGGGCGCCCGATCACACGTGACACCGCCAGAGGCAGGTGACGGGACGGCACTGGGGGTCACGTGACACCACCAGAGACGGCTGATGGGACTGGTACAACAGGTCACGTGACACCACCAGAGACGGCTGATAGGACAGGCACGGCAGGTCACGTGACACCACCAAAGGCAGCTGATGTGACTGGCACGGTTATCACGTGACATAACCAGAGGCGACTGATGGGACAGGTACGGCGGGTCACGTGACATCACCAAAGGCGGCTGATGGGACAGGTACGTCGGGTCACGTGACACCACAAAAGGCAGCTCATGTGACTGGCACGGCCATCACGTGACATCACCAAAGGCGGCTGATGGGACAGGTACGTCGGGTCACGTGACACCACAAAAGGCAGCTCATGTGACTGGCACGGCCATCACGTGACATAACCAGAGGCGGCTGATGGGACAGGTACGGCGGGTCACGTGACACAACCAGAGGCGGCTGATGGGACGGGCACAGCGGGCCGTTGCGACACACGTCACCTCTTCAAGGTCAGAGTTTGATGAACATTCATCACACCAACCCACGACGCATTCGGTCACGACGTCGCTCGCCGTTTCAGTCCGCATCGCCTGCCGCAAGTGACGGCGTGCGCGTGCCATGTGCTCAACGCCACTCCGGCATACCGCACTGTGAGTCACGATCGGGTGTCGAATGGAGGTCAGAGTGGCGACCAGCTGGCACGGTAACAGCCGGTGCCCGCACGACAGTGCACGGGCACGGCCGTGCGAATGTGATGGGCAATCGACAGTCGAGTGGCGAGCAGTCAGCACAGCAGCAGCCATCACTCACACGAGAGTGCATGGGTGTGCACTCTCGTGTGCGATGGGTGTCCATCACGGTGATGGGTGTCCATCAACGTATGCATGTGATGGACAATAGACAGGACACTAACAATTTATGACGTGTTTAGTACCATCAATACGAGCATATCGGAATCTGCCGAGAGCGATCTCGGGGCGTATAGCGGGATCGGTCACCGCAGTCATTGATACTCCATAGTTTGTGCTTTCTCATCTGAATCTCCCGACCATTGATTGCAAAGTACAGCATAGCGGTGAACGTTGTTCGTCCTCCTCTTAATGAGTATCCTGCCATAAGCTCTTGTGGTAAATATTCAGTAACCAGGACGCACATCAGGGTTATACTAACACCTCGGCGGTGGGCGAATCAAGATCTCAACCTAGTGTGCTGGAGTGGATGACTATAAAGTAGCTTGCACTTTCGAAACACTACCACATGCCAGCTGGCACTCACCTGCCTGTTGCATGCATTGGCTGTCAAATCACGAGGCATCACCCTGCCTCTCCACTGGGCGTGAGAACCCACACCACAATGGCACAATATCGAAGGCTTGATAGCTTTGATGGTCGACCATTGACACCCCACGGTCCGTTGTTGGTTTTTATCGATCGAGGTGGCCTGGGCTGCTCCATTGTGCGTTTGGAAGGTCGGGCAATGGCAATAGGAAGCCGACATAAAGACCGCAGAGACAATTACCTTCTATTTCAAATATGAAGACGACATAGAGACCGCAGAGGTAACTACCGTCTCCTCCAAACAGGAATCCGACAGACAGACCGCAAAGATAACCACAGTGTACTAAAAACTGGAAGCCGACAGAGACCGCAGAGATAACTACCGTATGCCTGAAACAGGAAGCCGACCGCAGAGATAACCATCGTATGATCCAAACAGGAACCTAACAGAGAAACTACAGATATAACCACCGTCTGCTCCAAAGAGGAAGCCAATACAAAGACTTAAGAAAGACTACACATCTGCTTTTGGTGTATGCAGGTGGTACATCACATGCACCTCCCGTCTGAAGATCGACTGCACATAACTAAATCCTGGAGACTGACTCGCGTCTCCTTGAACTCCAGAGACCATCTTCATACACCAGGCCTCTGGAAACCTCACCAATGGAGACCAAGCGCACACACTTTGGGCATCTCTGGAGATCGACCGTACACTTCTGATCTCTGGAGACTGACCACACTGGGATGCACAAATGATCTCGGGAGACTAGCCACGTAACCTTCATCTTCGGAAAGAAAAACATTTCACGTACGCAGTTCGTCTCAGGGCCACTGGCACAGCTTAGGGAAGCGGAGCGCAAAGCGCAAGAGGGATTTGCTGAGACCTGGTGAGCTCATCCGCAGTTTTGACCATTCTCCATCGTCATCCCGGCTCTGCAAGGCTGTTATTATCCACGCCGTCCTAATGGTCTGACCATGTCCGTTCGCTACTTACAGAATAACAGCGTACCGGGCCTCGATGGAACGACGAGGCCTCGAAAGGCGTTCGGCGTAATCTGGACGGCTCTCGGCAGGGTGGGAATTGCCGAGGCACTTCTCGTGCGTGGTGATCCACGCGTCTGCATGCTTCGGCTGACGACTGCATACTCTCACCGTTCAATTGTGATCGGCGACCGGCGAGGTCGCGGCTAATCGCCCGGACATTGGCAGGTTGTGCACGTCTACAGCAGCCAGCGAGATTGAAACCGGCGCCACCGAACAAAGGTGAGCCAACCGTTACGTCATATTCGATCGGCGGCGAATCCATTGACCGTCATTGGCGGTGGGTCAGTGGGTGGCTCGGTGGGCAAAGGGGCATGGTCTGACGGTCAGTAGTCTGAGCACGGTCTGATGGTCAGTGGTCTGAGCATGGTCTGACAGTCGGTGGTCTGAGCATGGTCTGACCGTCAGTGGTCTGAGCACGGTCTGACAGTCAGTGGTCTGAGCATGGTCTGACAGTCAGTGGTCTGAGCATGGTCTGACGGTCAGTAGTCTGAGCATGGTCTGATGGTCAGTGGTCTGAGTATGGTCTGACAGTCAGTGGTCTGAGCATGGTCTGACGGTCAGTAGTCTGAGCACGGTCTGATGGTCAGTGGTCTGAGCATGGTCTGACAGTCAGTGGTCTGAGCATGGTCTGACAGTCAGTGGTCTGAGCATGGTCTGACAGTCAGTGGTCTGAGCATGGTCTGACAGTCGGTGGTCTGAGCATGGTCTGACAGTCAGTAGTCTGAGCATGGTCTGACGGTCAGTAGTCTGAGCACGGTCTGACGGTCAGTAGTCTGAGCACGGTCTGATGGTCAGTAGTCTGAGCACGGTCTGATGGTCAGTGGTCTGAGTATGGTCTGACAGTCAGTGGTCTGAGTATGGTCTGACAGTCAGTGGTCTGAGTATGGTCTGACAGTCAGTGGTCTGAGCATGGTCTGACAGTCAGTAGTCTGAGCACGGTCTGATGGTCAGTGGTCTGAGTATGGTCTGACAGTCAGTGGTCTGAGCATGGTCTGACAGTCAGTAGTCTGAGCATGGTCTGACGGTCAGTAGTCTGAGCACGGTCTGATGGTCAGTGGTCTGAGTATGGTCTGACGGTCAGTGGTCTGAGCATGGTCTGACAGTCAGTGGTCTGAGCACGGTCTGATGGTCAGTGGTCTGAGCATGGTCTGACAGTCGGTGGTCTGAGCATGGTCTGACAGTCAGTGGTCTGAGCATGGTCTGACAGTCAGTGGTCTGAGCATGGTCTGACAGTCGGTGGTCTGAACATGGTCTGACAGTCGGTGGTCTGAGCATGGTCTGACAGTCAGTGGTCTGAGCATGGTCTGACAGTCAGTGGTCTGAGCATGGTCTGACGGTCAGTAGTCTGAGCATGGTCTGATGGTCAGTGGTCTGAGTATGGTCTGACAGTCAGTAGTCTGAGCATGGTCTGACGGTCAGTAGTCTGAGCACGGTCTGATGGTCAGTGGTCTGAGTATGGTCTGACAGTCAGTGGTCTGAACACGGTCTGACGGTCAGTAGTCTGAGCACGGTCTGACGGTCAGTAGTCTGAGCACGGTCTGATGGTCAGTAGTCTGAGCACGGTCTGATGGTCAGTGGTCTGAGTATGGTCTGGCCGTCAGTAGTCTGAGCACGGTCTGATGGTCAGTGGTCTGAGTATGGTCTGACAGTCAGTGGTCTGAGCATGGTCTGACGGTCAGTAGTCTGAGCACGGTCTGATGGTCAGTGGTCTGAGTATGGTCTGACAGTCAGTGGTCTGAGCATGGTCTGACAGTCAGTGGTCTGAACACGGTCTGACAGTCGGTGGTCTGAACACGGCCTGACAGTCGGTGGTCTGAGCATGGTCTGACGGTCAGTAGTCTGAGCATGGTCTGACAGTCGGTGGTCTGAGCATGGTCTGGCGGTCAGTGGTCTGGGCATGGTTTGGCGGTCAGTTGGTGGTCTGTCTGGCAACAGACCATGGTCTGGCGGTCAGTTGGTGGTCTGTCTGGCAATAGACCATGGTCTGGCGGTCAGTGGGTGGCGCGGGCGGGCAGCAAAGCATGGTCTGGCCGTCAGTGGTCTGAGCACGGTCTGGTGGTCAGTGGTCTGAGCATGGTCTGACAGTCAGTGGTCTGAGCATGGTCTGGCGGTCAGTGGTCTGAGCATGGCCCGGCGATCAGTGGATGGCTCGGCGGGCAGCAGAGGGTGGTCTGGTGGCGCATGTGCCCGACCTCCGCGTCACACCAAGCCAAACTTCTGCCCTGGGCGGCCAGCTCGCGCGCGGGCCACAGCCGACAGCATCGGCCGCGGCGGCGGGATGGGTGTTCACTTTCAGCGATGACGGTGGCTGTTGAGCGGGTCCCGGCGTCTCAGTGGAAACACTTCAGATGTCAGGTTGATGCGCATATCATCTCGTCTGCTGTGTTGAGAGAGGACACCTTAGATGCTGTTCTGATGCAGACGTCCTCTTGCCTGCTGTGCCGAGGAAGGACACCTTCGACATCGGTCTGACACAGACGTCCTCTGACCCACTATGTCGAGGGTGAGGCGGGAGGTGGAAGGGAGGGGGGGGGTGGCACTCAGACGCTGACGTCATGCCCGCCCTCAGTGACAATCAGTCTCGCGCGGCCCCCGTCGCAGCCCACACTGCATGTGGCACGTCCAGCACTGCACACTGTGCACACCAAGTGTGCACTCTGGTGCACACACGGAACGAACACGCAGTGCCCGACCATCCATAGCGCCGCGTCCTGTCAGACTTCCGGCGCACTGGTGCGGCTGTATGCAGCGACACGGCGCTAACTGCATCATTGTCCCGACGAGAAAGTAGCTGACTCTAGTTCAGGTTGTGCTTGCTCGTCATTCTAGGCTTCCTCAGGCTCCACGTCGGCTTCGCGACCGGCTGAATCGGTAGTGGTCGAGTTAGTTAGTTATGTGGGTTTAAACGGCGCATCGACTGCAATGGTCATATAGCGCTCATCGGTGGTGGTTGAGTAGCGTTTGAAACATGAAGCTTGTATCCACATACACACCTGGGGAAAATTGAGCTCCTCCAGTGAAGCAAGCCGTGTCCAGAAATTGACGGCTCACTCGCCCCAGAGGTTTCAGAGTCTCGCTGACATCGATGTGCTACTGCTGCGGCATGCTTCACGTTCGGGGACATGCAAAGTAGATGGACGCACCCAGCTGTGCCAAATCGTCTCAGATAGCGCAGTAACATGGAGCAACGGGAGCCTGTCCTTGGGAAATACGGGTCAGCTAAGAGTAGTGTGGGTCAAGGGGCAAGGTCATAATGTTCATTTTATGACGAAGAGGGACGGCAGAATGGCCGGTGTGGCGACTGGTAGCCCGCAATCAAACGAAAGCCGTTCCCAAGGCTACGGCACTAACTCACCGATGAATTTGCAGACATACCAGTGCCGTTCTTTATCTGCCGACTCGACTGGTCTTTGGTACTGGAAGGAGGAAAAATTTCGCCGTCTGAGTCACCGGAGACATATGCCGTGCAACTATGCATAACACGACCACTGACCTCGTCAAGATCAATGAAGGCCAGTGTGGAGTGCCTAGCAAGTGTAATCCAGACTCAATCTAAATGCTGGCTTGCGTTCTGGTTGTTCGAAATACCGCATCGAAATTAAAATGCCAATTTATCGGGACTTTACTGCACACAGTCGTCGGCGCAGCCCGGCCGAGCCAGCAGACCTCACAGCCTCCTCCCGACAGACGGCCGGATATCACCTTACGAAGGGCCGGAAGATTTGGATCTGGTCTTCGAGTCGCAGCTGCACGTCAGCCGGCATCGTGCATATACAATGCGCTAGCCAGATTGGCTGCATGCGTAATATACCCGTAGCGTTTCCTCACAAGCGCCAGACGCTAAATAGCCCCATCACGCCGAAGCTGCTCTAACCAAACCTTGGCCGAGCCCTGACGTCGATGAGCGATAGCATTCATATTCAAAATGAAGTGCATTTACCGCAAACTATAACAAACTGCGTCGGGTATCAGGTTCTCGGTTCAGGGAAAACGTTCACGTCCGACGGAAGGCGCGGTAATCGAACCTCCCAGGCGCTGACGGCACACGTAACAAATCCGCCATTCAAATGTCGTTCCTAACATTCGTTTACCGAGATAGCTTCGGTTTCAGCATTCATCCCAACCAGAGCATGTATCTGGATCCTGAGCCCAAAGTAGGAGCTCCAGGTGAACGATGATCTTTTGCCGATAATTTTCGGCTAATAGCTATGGTTCAGCATTTGTTCATGGGTACAAATGCGATGTAAATCGTTGATTGATGTGCATCTAAATTGATCAAATCATACGTATAAATAACATTTGACTCATGCCAAAAAGTAGCAAATATTTACTCAAAGCATTAAAAATAGCACACAATTCCGGTAGCGTATCGCTATTTCCAACAAAACAATCAGTTCATATGTCATAATAAGTGGGCGTTAAAGACAGCACCATAGTTTTTGGCGTGACCTGACTTCGATACAGCCGGCGGACACACAACTGAACTTATCCAGTTGCCAGCATACCAGCCGAGACAGGCAAACATGCCGGCCTGCGATTCGAGAAGACGGCGGCTGGACAGGAAGACCCAAGTCTCCCCCAACACCGGGAAGTCTCCGGTGCCGGCACCGCCAGAACAATACCCGAGGCTCGGTTGCAGCCGGCAGACGCCGCCGCCGTGACGTCACCGCCCGGGCCGGGCGGCGGCGGCGGCGGCGGCGGCGCCAGTCACGTGACCCGGCGTCGGCGTGCCGGCAGATCCGGTCACGTCTCGCGCCACGTGGTGGCGGCCGGCCGGCCCGCTTGCCGTGGCGTGTTTGCCGTGGCGTGTTTGTTCGCGGCGCACGTGACACCGCGCGAGGAGCCGGCGGCGGCGGCGGCGGCGGGGTTGTCGTACGGGGCGGCCGGCCAGCCGACCGGCGGCACACAGACGGCAGAGTCTCGCCCGACCCGCAGCAACAGCGACAACCACTCAGCCCGCAGGACATGGCGGCGACCTCTCGACCCGCAGGACATAGTGACAGCCACCCAGCCATAGTGACAGCCACCCAACCGCAGCGGCGGCCACTCAACCCATCGGATGCAGCGGCGGCCATCCAAGCCGCAGAACATGGCGACGGTCATAGAGCCCGCAGGATGTAGCGACGGCCAGTCCCCCTCCCCTCCCTCCGCTGGACACAGCAGCCGCTATTGGGTAGCTCATGGAACCGATAACAAAGGCGCAGTACAGCGCTACTTATCCCACAAATATTTGCGTAAGAGAGTTTTTTGGAAGACTGATATGAGACGAAAAGTTGGAGCAGATTTAATCGAGAAAAGGTCTTTAATCGTAGCAAACATATCCTATTAACGGAGAGAACGGCACGAAAACAAATTGTTCAGTGATGCCCACCCGCAAGGCGATAAATTGACGATGATTATATTTAGGAACGAAACACCGACGACGTCACGGAATGCACATTAAGTACGCCCCGCCAACACATCCAATCCTTAGATATGTATCCGTACTAGAAGCAGCCCAGTCCTGATGACTTGTCGCGCGGAAGCTGACAGTAGTGTCAGCCGAGCTGATCGGGCACTGGGCGGCAGGTAACGACAGTGGCAGCTTAGCCGACTAGGCACTCTGGGCGGCATCTAACGGCAGCGTCAGCTGAGCTGACCGGATGAGACTGCCGACTACCTGTTCCACCAGATGCTTCATCAGCCTCACAGCTGCGACCGCCAGCTGCCACGCCCCGGGCTTCCGCAGCCACTTAGCATGCAGCTCCGGCGAGAGGACGCTCTCAGCGCCGCCAGATCTGATACTCGGACGGCGCCCCTTGTCCACAGGCGGAGGTGGGACCGCGCCCGCCGCTGACCGGCACCAGGTGTTCCCGGCTGTCGACCGGCCCACCGCCGGGCGTAAATTAACGCCGGCCGTCAAGTCGCCGATGACGTCACGCCGGCAGGAGATACGGCGATATCCAGCAGCCACCGGCGCCGATACGGCATCGCATCGGTCCAAACACGGCGATGCTGCCGTCCGTGGCGCTCACTGTGCACGCGGGTTTCCACCGAGGCAAATCCGGTGTGGCCGCAAATTAATATCGCCTGCGTTGGTCACGTGATACGTTCAGCCCCGGGGCAAACACATGGCCCACTTTGGCGAGCCCAGATACTGGGCGCAAATATCGCGATGGGCGGCCAGCGTGTGTGTACGTCACACACACACACACACACACTGCTATCTTGGCTGAAAACCATTATGGAATGTACACAAAAAACAGCCAACATGTATCGGGCAACACCACCCGGTGTTCAGAATAGCACACGGAGAGGTGCCGATGTGGGCAGAGATTTTACAAAGAAGGATTCACCCTTTAGTTTTGTCCTGCTTTACTAGTGTTTTCCAGATTGAACGTGAACTTAATTTGGCTGTCGTCTCTCTTAAATGCATGCGAACGTCCCAGCTAATCCATCCCTCCCATAGCTGTTACATGCTCTGCTTCCACGCTGCCAATCCAGCCACTACAAAACAAGTAATCGGTACTCGTGGAAAGGCAAGTGAAAGATAACATCGAAAATATCGTGAACGTAAGCTAGCGGAATTCTCAAAGTGGACGCATTCCGGTCCACTTGACTGCCGGCGCACCTCCGGCGACTACAAGCGTACGTTGCCACACAGTTTCACACCGAGTATCTGTCCGCCTCAGACGCTGAACACATTGGAAGCACAGTCGTCTGAGCAGCACAGCCGTCTGAGCAGCACAGCCGTCCCGCAGACCGCGGATCTGCGGGATCACGTGAGATGCCCTACCTGCGTAATGATGGTCGAGGCGGGACGCGGGCCGAGACGACGGCAGCGGTGGCTTAGCCGCCGAGAACGGAAGTCCAGCAGGCATCTTGACTGGCAGGCGGTGCTGGGATGTGTCAGGCGGTGCTGGGCTGTGTCAAGCGGTGCTGGGTTGTGTCAGGCGGTGCTGGGTTGTGTCAGGCGGTGCTGGGTTGTGTCAGGCGGTGCTGGGATGTGTCAGGCGGTGCTGGGTTGTGTCAGGCGGTACTGGGCCGTATCACACGATACAGAGGTGCACGAGACGGTTATGGACCGGATCAGATGGAGCCGCGTTGAGGTCCTCTCCAGCACGAGACTGCCGCCGAAGTGCGTCGGGCAGTTGTGGTGTCGCACCGCTTGTCCAAGCGAGATCACAGTGCCTTACTGCGTTCCCCAAGCGCGCACACGGTGCCTCATTGCGCGCCTCAGGCGCTTCTACAGTTCTTCCTTGCGCTTCTCAACTGCGTCCACGGTTCCTCACTGCCTTTCTGAAGCGCGTCGTCCACGGCGACTCCGCGAGGTTCGGACGAGACCATGAAGTGCCCCCGCGTGCGATTCAGGCCCGTACACTGTTCTGGCGGGCTCGCGACAACTCGGCCACAGTATGTTCTCACGGGCTCCCGACGCTGCCACAGTGCGTGGGGCTCAGGACGACACGACAGCAGGTCGGCGCGGGCTCCAGACGCGTCCACGGCACCCGGCGAGTCACAGGCAGCCACAGCCACAGACGACACCCGGCGGATCTCAGGCAGCCACAGTCACAGATGACACCCGGCGGGTCACGGGCACTCACAGTCACAGATGACACTCGGCGAGTCACAGACAGCCACAGTCACAGACGACACTCGGCGAGACGGCGGCCGTCTACGTGGCGATCCGCTGAACGCCAGCACGGAGAGCGGGGTAGCGGCCGGCCGTCCGAGCTGACCGGCCATGAATGACGGGCGGCGAGCGGCGCGGCGGCGGCGGACGGCGCGGCGGCGGCGGGCGCGGCGCAGACCAAAGCGACGCACCGAGAGCCGAGGACGTGTCGGCTAACGCTGGCGCCGCCCCGCGCCTCCTTTCAGTGCGCCGCCTCGGCTCGTGCATAGCTCTCACTGATTAGTGCCTCGCTCAGTCGTTTCTCTCTTTCTCTCTCTCTTTCTCTTTCTCTTTCTCTCACTCTTTCTCTCTCTCTCTTTCTCTCTCTCTATCTCTCTCTTTCTTCTTTCATTCTCTTACTCTCTCTCGCTCTCTCTATCTATCTACCTCTCTCTCTTCTTTCCTTCTCTCGCGCTTTCTCTCTCTCTCTCTCTCTCTCCCTATCTACCTCTCTCTCACTCTCTGACTCTCACTCTCTGCCTTTCACTCTCTGCCTCTCACTCTCTCTGCTTCTCTCCCTATGTCCCTCTGTTCCCCTCTATCTATCCAGCTCTCTCTCCCTTCCATTTCACCACCGCACTGCAATCCCCGGCCGTACGTTGGTGGGCTGAGACCGGCGGTATCCGGCAGCCGAGATTGGCAGGTACTAGGCCCACCCAGACAGCGCCGTTCGCCTCGACTGGTCGTCTCGGCTGGCCGGTCAGCTGCGGGCCCGAAGGCAGTGCTGCCGTTCATTATCGGCCGGCGGTATGCAGGCCGAGTCAGTGGAAGCGCCGACATCGCGGACAATCGCGGCAAACTGGCCGGACTTGGACGGGTGGACGCTGATCACTGGACAGCGCCCGGTGTCGCAGTCACGTCGGCGAGCGGTGTGCACTGTCGCGGCTAGATGGCGTGTCCGGCTACGCGACCGCCTGGACATGCGCCTCAGGCAAACCGGAATGCTCAAGCAATTACGGGACGGAAGCTCACGTTCAATGGCACACAGCCTCTGTGACATTTCGGTGGACGTGATTTATGGCAGCAGCCAGTATCTTATGCTGTTGTCACTGTAGTTGTCTTGCTAAACTGGTAACCTGACGAGGATAAAAATAGCGGTAGAATATTACATTGACTAATATTTGCATGGAAGGACATGGCTTGGTTTGGGGGTTCAAGCATTGGAATGACCAGGAGACCAAATTATAATTGTGGATGCCCGCCCATAGAGCTCATACTAAACTATGAAGACATTGATGGGGACGAGTCAATGTGGTAGAGAACAAAGCGAGATAAGCAAATCGACGCCCCCGTACGTTGGTCACGACTCTGTCCATTTCCATACCCTTCTCAGGCACCGAAGGCGATTTCAATTGATGGTGGGCAGGGAGCACCCAAGGATCCCAGCAGCAGACCGATTCCTCGCCGGGCCGACACAGACAACGACATCAGGCGGCAGCGAGTTGCCACATGTAAATCGATAGGCGGTCTGCACACAGATGACGGCCGGGCGGCCCTACCCGGCGCGACCGACTGCTGCAGACGGCCGCACGGCGAGACAGCTGGCGGCTCCAGACTGAGCGCCGGCCAGCTGCAGCGCCCGCTCCTCCCACAGGTACACCGTGATGGAGGCGGACAGCATCGCTGTCATCCTGACGGTCGACATTGTTCGGCACACCGCTCCAGAAGCGGCGATCGGTCACTGCGACAGGCGGTACTGCCCCGTGATATCACTGTGACAGACGGTACTGCCCCGTGATATCACTGTTACAGACGGTAGTGCCCCGTGATATCACTGTGACAGGCGGTACTGCCCCGTGATATCACTGTGACAGGCGGTACTGCCCCGTGATATCACTGTGACAGGCGGTACTGCCCCGTGGTATCACTGTGACGGGCGGTACTGCCCCGTGATATCACTGTGACAGGCGGTACTGCCCCGTGATATCACTGTGACAGGCGGTACTGCCCCGTGATATCGCTGTGACGGGCGGTACTGCCCCGTGATATCACTGTGACGGGCGGTACTGCCCCGTGATATCACTGTATCGGGCAGTACTGACCCGTGATATCACTGTATCTGGCAGCACTAGCGCCTGATATCACTGTACTGGCAAGTGATATCACTGTGCCAAGCAGCACAGCCGCTTGACATCACTGTCCCAGCAGCACCGCCAAGTGATATAACTGCACCAGGCAGCAATGTCACATGATATCACCGGCTGGCCGACAACCAGTGGCATAACCCTGGTACACACCAGCTTTTGCATCGTAGATGATGGATAACCTCGCACCTGTAAAGTGTTCTGAATAGACCAACTCCCGCAGCGATAATTCGGAGTTCTAGCACCACTATTGCTGATGACGGCCCGCGACCCGTAGCTGTGAAGAACGCGCCTTCTTGAGCGCCTTAGCTTTGTTTCATCCACATTGTTCAGTTCCCCATTGCTTTGGTCCAGAATCTTATTTAAAGAACACGAAACTCTAGCTGTTTGACGACGGATTTAATCGAACGCTGCACAACGTTGCCCTTCTACTATGTCCAATGACCATTTAAGCCAAAACATCGAGCGGCTGGTGCAACTTGAGCCCCAGATTTTGCAGCCGGCTGGAAGACGAGCCCGGAGTTACATTATCGGGAACATTACTATCTTCGCCGTCCGGGAGTCTGGGCAGGTAATGTCCTCAGTTATTCCGACCACAGGCGGTGGTGTGGCCAGTTCCGCCACCCTCAGATGGTGGTGTGGCCAGCACCGCTCATTACAGATGGTGGTGTGGCCAGTACCGCTCATTACAGATGGTGGTGTGGCCAGTACCGCTCATTACAGATGGTGGTGTGACCAGTACTGCCTATCACAGATGGTGGTGTGGCCAGTACCGCTCATTACAGATGGTGGTGTGACCAGTACTGCCTATCACAGATGGTGGTGTGACCAGTACCGCTCATTACAGATGGTGGTGTGGCTAGTACCGCTCATTACAGATGGTGGTGTGGCCAGTACCGCTCATTACAGATGGTGGTGTGGCCAGTACCGCTCATTACAGATGGTGGTGTGGCCAGTACCGCTCATTACAGATGGTGGTGTGGCCAGTACCGCTCATTACAGATGGTGGTGTGGCCAGTACCGCTCATTACAGATGGTGGTGTGGCCAGTACCGCTCATTACAGATGGTGGTGTGGCCAGTACCGCTCATTACAGATGGTGGTGTGGCCAGTACCGCTCATTACAGATGGTGGTGTGGCCAGTACCGCTCATTACAGATGGTGGTGTGGCCAGTACCGCTCATTACAGATGGTGGTGTGGCCAGTACCGCTCATTACAGATGGGGTGCCAGTACCGCTCATTACAGATGGTGGTGGCCAGTACCCTCATTACAGATGGTGGTGTGGCCAGTACCGCTCATTACAGATGGTGGTGTGGCCAGTACCGCTCATTACAGATGGTGGTGTGGCCAGTACCGCTCATTACAGATGGTGGTGTGGCCAGTACCCTCATTTTAGATGGTGGTGTGGCCAGTACCGCTCATTACAGATGGTGGTGTGGCCAGTACCGCTCATTACAATGATGGTGGTGTGGCCAGTACCGCTCATTACAGATGGTGGTGTGGCCAGTACCGCTCATTACAGATGGTGGTGTGGCCAGTACCGCTCATTACAGATGGTGGTGTGGCCAGTACCGCTCATTACAGATGGTGGTGCGGCCAGTACTGCCAATTACAGATGGTGGTGTGGCCAGTACCGCTCATTACAGATGGTGGTGTGGGCCAGTACCGCTCATTACAGATGGTGGTGTGGCCAGTACCGCTCATTACAGATGGTGGTGTGGCCAGTACCGCTCATTACAGATGGTGGTGTGGCCAGTACCGCTCATTACAGATGGTGGTGTGGCCAGTACCGCTCATTACAGATGGTGGTGTGGCCAGTACCGCTCATTACAGATGGTGGTGTGGCCAGTACCGCTCATTACAGATGGTGGTGTGGCCAGTACCGCTCATTACAGATGGTGGTGCGGCCAGTACTGCCAATTACAGATGGTGGTGTGGCCAGTACCGCTCATTACAGATGGTGGTGTGGCCAGTACCGCTCATTACAGATGGTGGTGTGGCCAGTACCGCTCATTACAGATGGTGGTGTGGCCAGTACCGCTCATTACAGATGGTGGTGTGGCCAGTATCGCTCATTACAGATGGTGGTGTGGCCAGTACCGCTCATTACAGATGGTGGTGCGGCCAGTACTGCCAATTACAGATGGTGGTGTGGCCAGTACCGCTCATTACAGATGGTGGTGTGGGCAGTACCGCTCATTACAGATGGTGGTGTGGCCAGTACCGCTCATTACAGATGGTGGTGCGGCCAGTACTGCCAATTACAGATGGTGGTGTGGCCAGTACCGCTCATTACAGATGGTGGTGTGGGCAGTACCGCTCATTACAGATGGTGGTGTGGCCAGTACCGCTCATTACAGATGGTGGTGTGGCCAGTACCGCTCATTACAGATGGTGGTGTGGCCAGTACCGCTCATTACAGATGGTGGTGTGGCCAGTGCCGCTCATTACAGATGGTGGTGCGGCCAGTACTGCCAATTACAGATGGTGGTGTGGCCATTACTGCTGACTACAGATGGTGGTGTGATCAGTGTTGCCTATCACAGATGGTGGTGTGGCCAGTACTGCCCATCACAGATGGTGGTGTGGCCAGTGTTGCCGATCACAGATGGTGGTGAGGCCAGTACTGCCCATCACAGATGGTGATGTGGTCAGCATTGCAGACCACGTATGAAGATGTGGTCAGTACTATCGAGCGCAAATGGTGGTGTGTCCAGTGATGCAAACCACATATGGTGGGATGGTCCGCTTTGCAGACCACAGATGGCGGTGTGGCCAGTTCTGCTACCCTCAGATGGTGGTGTGACCAGTGTCGCTGATCACAGATGGTGGTGTGACCAGTTCTGCCACCCTCAGATGGTGGTGTGACCAGTGTCGCTGATCACAGATGGTGGTGTGACCAGTTCTGCCACCCTCAGATCGTGGTGTGACCAGTGTCGCTGATCTCAGATGGTGGTGCGACTAGTGTCGCCAATCACAGATGGTGGTGTGGTCAGTCCTACCGAGCACAGATGGTGGTGTGGCCAGTATTGTCTATCACAGATGGTGGTGTGGCCAGCATTGTCTATCACAGATGGTGGTGCGGCCACTCCCACCGCCCACGGACGGTGGTGTGATCGGTCCTGCCGTTCCCCCGCCGGTTAGCAGGTGTGCTGCAACTGTGCATATATTTGAACAGCACTGGCCGGGGGAGAAGTGACGCTCCTCCAGCCGCCGGCCCATCTCGGAGCGGCATAGTCGCGCCCCTCCCCGACGGCCAGGGCGTGAGCCAACTCTCACACTTCCGCGGGTCGCATTGACTTCTGCTAATTCCGTCCTCTACAGCGGGAAAAGCCGCATAGTTCTGCATGTTCCCGGCAGTTTCGACCGTAAGCTCAGATCGCTCGGCTGTGCCAGCAGAACCTCTCCTGGCCGGCAGAACTTGACATGACCGACAGAATACCCTCTAGCCAGGACAACCGCTCCTGACCGGCAGAACTTGACCTGACCGACGGGATACCCTCTAGCCAGGACAGCCGCTCCTGGCCGGCAGAATTTCTCTTGACCAGCACAACCGCTACCAATCGACAAAATCTCTCCTAGCCAGAACAATCGCCCAGAACCGGTAGCACTTCGATTGATAGGCAGCAGACAACAGCACACGAACTGTTCGACCCCCGAAATTGTCACCAACATTTCGCATTTCGGCAACATGTGCTCGAAATATTTCATTCACCACCACACATTTTTTGCAGTCGTTCCAGTTCGCACTGGCGTCTCCACAGATCGACGTCGACCTCGACCATCAATCTGGGCGCGGTAACGCCAGAGTAATGGGTGGATGATCGGGTCCGCACCCCAATGCAGCACCCCGCCGTGCCTGCGGGGTGTCGTGCGAGCACCTCTTCCGACCGGCGAGCGGGCGGACAGGGAGCGGGCGGAGCAAGGGCCGGGAGCCGGCGGCGCAGTCGCCGGGGCGAGAGGCTGGGAGCAGCGAGAGGCTGGGAGCGGGGCACGGTCTCCACCTCCGCTGACGGCTGCACGCCGGCTAATGCCGGCTCATTGGGTCGTATCAGCGGCGAGAGCGGCGGTTAGCCGCCACGTGGTCACGACGTTGAAGTCTGGACGCGCCCCTGTGGCGTCGGCATGGGCGCCGGCGGGCAAGCGCGGGTCAACTCGGGCGCGCGCGCGCGCGCGCACACACACACACACACACACACACACACACACACACACACACACACACACACACACACACACACACACACATACACACACACACACACACACACACACACACACACACACACACACACACACACACACACACACACACACACACACACACACACACACACACACACACACACACACACACACACACACACACACACACACACACACACACACACACCAACCGCTGCGGAGCCAACGCGTATAACGGATGAGTAATGCATTTGAATTTGGACAACCCGCTCTGCGGATGTATCGCGGGCTTACAGCCAAGAAGGGCCCTTGTAGCTCATAGTTGCAGTGATCTTTTGTCTTTATGGTTATGTTTATATGCATGGTCTGAACGTCTGGCACCTGTTCATTCATGGGTGTTGTTTGCATTCATGCGCTGCACCCATGAGCGTGGGTACCGTTGGGGACATGTCTCTATCTGTCGCTTATCTAATTCGCCATCGAAGCATACAAAATAGCACGCCAGACGTACACGGTGTAAGCAAGGTGACGACGAACCTGACGCCTCGCTTTCACATGTCGGAAAATGTTGCAAGACGTGATAACATGCTGAATAGGTGGGCCCGCGGTAACTCAGTCGATAGGGAGACTCTTGTTCGTATGATCGTGGGTTCGAATCCCGCAACCGGCGGGTTTACCGAGTCCACCCACGGCAAACTGGCGTGAAAGGTTGGAGACACTATGTGACCCGGCGACCGAATGCGTCGTAAAGGAACCCAAATACCCCTCCCCTTTGCAGAGATAGAACGACGAGAGCTGTGTCTGTGTGCAAATGTTCCCCCTTTCCCTGCCGTGCGTCTGTACAGCACCGGCTCCCAGGAAACTGCGTCGTTCCGGAGCATCTCTCGGCGAATGGTCGCCCTCAGCTCCACCAGACGAGGGACAGGCTCTCCAGCAGATACTGGCTGCACAATACCCCACCATTGGGGATTGTGCACCACGGCTCGCACGATTCAGAGGCACTCAAGTGCCGACATAAAACTCATCGAGTGATGCTGGGGTGGAAGACGATATGTCTGCGGCGGCCGGTAATTGCCTGTCTGCCAGTGTGCTTCTTTGGCTCCAGTACTGCATGCACCTCTCCGGCTTCGCTTGGCTATCTATCAACGGCACTGCTTGCTGGTTATACTCATGGATGCAATTTCTGAAGCTGGTGGCGGAGGGCACCCCCCAAATTTTCCACAATCTTAATAACGAATCCTAAGACTGAAAAAAACCGGGAAGTCGATCTGCCCTTCCTCTCCAGCCCCACCCCCATTTCCACCCCAAATAAAATTGGTCCGTTCCTTCGCTCGTGGCTATATCACCACCGCTGCAAAGCCTACCAGAGCAATGCGACTGCGGTCGCTTTGGTGGTGTCTCCATTAGACAGAGCTGGTGTGCAACGCAGCAAGTCAGCCCGTAGTGCTGGCGTGTGTCCACCTGGAGGTATTTGAGCAGAAGGAACCGAGTTGGTGGCTTCAGCAATCCAATATCCTTGGCATAGTTTCAGAAATGGCCAGCCGTTCGTTGCACCATGGTATGCATTTTCAGCGAACAATGTAAATGCTCGCCAAACTGTAGCGCACAAATGGTGATGACCTGCATGCATTCCTGGGGAGGGTGTGCTTAATAGGTAATACAGATACCGGTAAATCCCTGCTGACCTAAACATATGGCGTCTTGTCACTGCCACCGTTACAATTCATAATAGACGTAAGCATAGCAAGAGCATATGATTCATTGGGCATGCTCAGTGTGCGACATTTGATTCTTGTCGCATATAATGGCACATGTCAACACAGTGTACCCGCACACATGCCAGCACAGAGCAACTCGAAAAATGGCAGTGGAGAAGAAAGGCGAACACCATCTATTGTTCCTATCTATTTGTGCACAGTAGAAATGAGCGTCATGAAGAGATCGTGGCCGAGGAAAAAATACCGATGCAGTTATAACCATGTTGCTATTTTGCTATTGAAGGTGTGCTTGCGGAAATTAAATGTAACGGGCTAACAGAAAAGAGCATAAGTCAGCCCGTGGGCGTTGGAGCGACCTGAAATGTTCAGGGAGCAAAATACAATTTTTAGGCATTCTTCCCAATCAACGCCAAGGGGTTAATTGTAAAAGGAAATCGGAAAATTTGTGGGGAGGGGCATAACCCTACCGGACCTTTCGGCATCCTACACTGATAATTGGGCTAGAGAGGTCACTTTGGAGACTACAGTGCAAAGCCGACAATTTGCAATTTGCCGACCAATGCAATGCCTAATTTGTGGGTAGATTGTCAGGTTGGCTCCATGAGTCTCAGCTTTCCGGATCAGACATCAGCGGATATTTGCTCAGCACCTGGCCATCTTGAGATCTGTACCAGCCCTGGGACTCAGCTGGCTTCAGGCCACCTTGATGCCGAGAAGTCAAGTTCTGTACGGAGCTTAGCTCAGCTACGCAACTGTTACGAGCATTCCGTAAATGCACCACACCACATCCCCACGCTGCGCGCTGTGCTTAGTCAGATAATCACGTGGTGCAGTTGACGCCGGCACAGTTCAGTGTTCTGGTCAGACGTGGTCTGCTGATCTGGTCAGAAGTGATCTGCCGGTATGGTCAGGTGTGATTTGCTGGTCTGGTAAGATGTGATCTGCTGGTCTGGTCAGGTGTGATCTGCCGGTCTGGTCAGGTGTGATCTGCCGGTCTGGTCAGGTGTGATTTGCTGGTCTGGTCAGGTGTGATCTGCTGGTCTGGTAAGATGTGATCTGCCGATCTGGTCAGATGTGGTCTTCTGGTCTGGTCAGGTGAGGTCCGCTGCTCTCATCAGGTGGGTCCGCTTGATTGATCGTGTGGGACTGTTGATCTGGTCAGGTACGGGTAGCCTGACGCGACGAACCTGACCAGATCAGTGGTCTCACCTGATCCGACCAGCAGACCGCACCTGACCTGGAACCCACCTGATCAGACGAGCAGATGGCACCTAAACCTGAAGACCAGACCATTCCCGCACCAACCGTGCGATTGCAGGACTATGCTGCACTAGTCTGACTGTGCAGGTCCACTAGTCTGTTGAGAGGCGGCTCACTGGTGTGGTCAGGTACAGTCCGCTGGTCTGCTCAGGTGCGGTCTGCGGATTTGTCAAGTGGGGGCCCGTTGGTTTGAATAGGTGTGATCCTCTGGTCTGCTCAGGAGCGGTTCGGCCGATCTGGTCAAGCAATGACCCGTCGGATTGATCAGGCGTTGTCTTCTGGTGTGCTCAGTAGTTCAGGTGCTGGTCTGGTCGAGTAAGGGCCCGTTGATCTGACCAGATGTGGTCTTCTGGTCTGCTCAGAAGCGGTCCACTGATTTGGTCATCAAGTGGGGTCCAGTTTGTTTGATCACGTGTCATGCTCTGGACTGCCCAGATGCGACTTACCGGTTGGGTAAGGCCACGCGTGGGGGCACACACTCGTGCCATGAAGATAACATCAACGTTCGGGGATTGTTTCTCCTGCAGAGAGCGAGGGCTTCCTTTTCGGAGGACCCGGCCAGACTTGGGTTTGGCCAGGGAGTGTAGGTGGGCGACCGGTGGGCCTTCGGTTGTTGCAACGGCCAAACTAAATATGGCCGCGGAATAAATCGCGCATGGTGACATCATGCAGCTTCTAGAGAAGTAGCTTCGTATGCATTATACCGTGAGCTTGCATAGCCCATGTGGACAAACTTGTAAATTGACCTCGGCTGTAATTATGAAGAGTGTATGTTAATGTGCCACGATGCATGTGGATGAGAAAGAACCATCCATGGACATACCCGTAGTTGGAGGTAATCATCGGCATTTATCATACAATATCGGACCAGTAGTGGCCACATCATATTTGGATGCCATATCTCATGGTAATATATCTCCTTGCAAACATACTGCACTTCACGTGGCGGTCAGAGACATATGAAGACAGATGAAGACCCTGGTGTGTCATAAAGAAGAGGGGCACCATCCCTGTGCCCATGACCAGTGGACTACTTACAACTGATCGGCTATGGAGAGGGAGCGGAGTATCATGGTAGATCGGTTGGTCAGTATCAGAATTGATGCAGATGGGACTTCTCTGCTTGTTGATGTGTTACACACTTAAGCGACGTGGAGGCTGTAATGCATGAGACATGCTGATCGATTCAAAATGCATCTACATCTGAGCTCAGAGGAGCAGATAATTTCTATTTTTTC
This sequence comes from Imbricaverruca yamaguchii, assembly GCA_034440575.1. NCBI lineage: Eukaryota > Metazoa > Arthropoda > Thecostraca > Neoverrucidae > Imbricaverruca > Imbricaverruca yamaguchii. Next base: position 986,598 of record JAOTOL010001601.1, on the reverse strand, counting down.
CAGATGATTGGTGCCACAGTGGCGTCCCTCTCTTGGGATGTCCTTTTCCGTCGGTGTTCCCCTTTAGGTGCCTACGACTCCTCTACAGAGCATAATTTGGAGGGAAAGTCACTTTTACTGGTGCCGTTGTCACTGATTTTGCTGAGGATTTGGAGTGTCACATTTCAGAATGAAGTGGATAATCTCATTCAATTTTATATTTAATTGGCATTCACTTCTCATTTTTGGTTGTTCTGTTACCAAATAAATTGATAATCAGCTATCAGGTAAAGACTGGCTGAAATGTGATTATTTCTTGGTAGTTGATCTTCAGTAGACAAATTCGAGCACCCTTGACTGATGTGGTGACGGGAAGTTGACCTTGCGTACCTATTCCGTCATCCCGTAGCCATTGTCTGCAATGTGATTGAGTCTGATTTCGGTGGACTTCGGATAGCTCAGACTAGGTGATAGTATGGCTACTCTACTGTGGCATTACGCCTGCCAGCAGCCTATATCTGGACGCTGCAGGCTGCCCGAGGGTAGGCCGTTGGTTAGTTGTGACTTTACGGCACATTCAGCAGCGCCATATGGTGTTGCCTGCCTCTCAACCTGGCTGGAAATGCGGGCATCGCGGGGAATCGAACCCGGTACCTTTGTCATGCCAGACGCTCATGGTAACCACTGTGTTACCGACGCCCCAGTGTTGAGAGGCCAACATCGTTATCGGACCAGCATGAAGCGTTGAAACACGCCGAGAACCAGGTCAAGTATGGGCAGAAGGTGTGCAAAGACGGTTCCTGGAACGTCCAAAACTCAGCATGTGCACAGAGACTTCGTTATGCTCTTGCAGAGTTCTACGAAGACCCAATCTCGCTTCGACCTCATACCCTACAGGGTAACAAAAGCTCCCGTACAAGTGATGAGGCGGGATGAGTTTGTGCTGCACAGGAAAGCTCTTAGCACAAGACCAGGATGCCCTTTGCAACTACTAGAATACTCTTCTTCACGGGTGCTCCAACAACCGCTGGGGTGCCTACACAATTGCTGACGTGCCCCTTTGGGTTGCTGGGGTGTCCGTGCAACAGCTGAATGTTGGGTTGCTGGAGTGTCTGTACCCTTTGCAGACTGCATGGGTGCCTCCTACAATGGCTGGAATGCCCATAAACTGACACTGTAAAAAAAACACAGACATATCGTACTGTAGAGCTCCTATAACAAAATCGGAAAACTCCCTGATATATCGGTTAGTTGGCTATTAGGGCTTTATGGCTCATCGACTACATTGGTCATGTAGCACCCATCTGATATATCGGGAGAACTGTCACTCGTGGGCTCTGGCTGCGACAGTGTGATGACAGCGAACGATGTTGCCACCGACATAATTATTTAGTTCAGCCAAAGCACGCCTGAACTCACTCTCAACAACACATATCGCTTAGGCCGAATTCTGTCTAACGCGGGGAATATAGAATGAGCGAATATTCTAAATCCAAATTATCTCCTCAAAACGAAAGCAAACTACATGGAAGCGGATGGATAAATGTTCGACCTTGACCAGATTCAATTGCACTACATCGAGCCAGTCACTCACCTGGTAAGCTGAGCGACCTGGTGCTGACAGGATGCCTGGTCTCAAGGAGCACTGTCATCCCACTGCAACGAACAAGGGGCAGACAGCTCAGCGGACAGGCACGAGGCCACGGGGCTGATGGTCCAGTCAACACCAACCCGCACAAATCTGGTGGCCACCACAAGTCAACCGGAAAATATGCGCGCATAAATATATGGTGACTCGTGGGAAAAGCAGGCAAATGGCAGGTGGAACCGATACTGAAAGTCGGTAACTTGTTGCAATGTTGCGTCGCTACATAGATGATGAAAATTGCAGTTATGATTCCACGATATTGCAGATAGATCCAGTGGCTATGCTTCAGACACTGCCTTTGCTATTGTGTTAGTGGCGCCGTCACCGAGAAACCCTAGTATGAATTGTTTGTCTTTACGGTCATCTCACATGCGGGGACATTGTCACACTCAGCGCATTGACAGCTGTCAGGAAATTGTCGAGGTCAGGCTATAATGGCAGGACACTGAATGTTATTTCAGTAATAAACGCTACGTAATGATACCTTAATCATGCGGGGGCGTAGTGGTCAGCGGCGCTGGCTTGTACAAGAAAATCGTGAGTTAGGTCACGCACGTACTTCACGCATCACGAATGTCAGAGCTGCTGTCCTACGAATGTCAGAACTGCCGCTCCACGAATGTCAGAGCGACCGCCCCGCGAATGTCAGAGTTGCCGCTCCACGAATGTCAGAGTTGCCGCTCCACGAATGTCAGAGTTGCCGCTCCACGAATGTCAGAGTTGCCGCTCAACGAATGTCAGAGCTGCCGCCCCACGAATGTCAGAGCTGCCGCCCCACGAATATCAGAGTTTTTGCTCCATGCATGTCAGAGTTCCTGCTCCACTCATGTTTCAGAGTTCCCGCTTTCCGCAGGCCAGAGTTGCTGCTTAACGCAGGTCGCAGGTCAGAGTTCCTACTTCACTAAACTCAACCGGCGAATCTGGCTATTTTGTGCAATTATTATGTACATTGCCATGCTCTTATCTGGTGCAGTAACCTATCCTGTTTGGTTACAGGAACTTTCAGAGGATCGTTCAATGTGGGGCTTCGCTTGGTCAGCCGTTCACGAATAAGAACAACCAACACAAGGATGCCTGAGGAGACAAACACAAATGGCCTGAGATGTAAATCCACAACCAGTATATTTTTTGGCTGATAGGCCACCATCAGTCAGTAGTAAAAATGCAAGCCTTTGACACGTGGGCAGACAGCAAATTAGTACCACTCACAGCACTCCTGGGACAGTAAGGTGGAAGTGTCAGGGGGACAATAACACTGACGGCGGATTCAGGCAGAGGGAAGCCATACAAAATATACGCAGCGGATACATACATCCCTCTCAGCAACTTCCGCATAAACACGCACTCACGCACTCATACATCAGTACGTTCTTGTGTCATTGATGCCACGTGCTAAAATATACGTACATCTACCTTTATAACAGCAAATAGGACTGGTTTTGAAATTGGTCTAGAACATCAGTTAGTACATCCCTCCACATTTCTTCGCGACCACGGAAAAACTGCAGGAGTGAGTGTGCCATCGCTTGATGCGACTAATGGTGCATTCTTTGGCGAACTTGCAGTATTCAAAGAAATGAAGACATCCTACAGGGCTGTAACGTCATAAAAAGTACACATCAGGGCGTTTTTCGCTGAAGCAGTGAATTACTTACAATTATTCTCCTTCATTGCCACCAACTGATCAACGCTGAATGTGCTAGGACGATAGACAATTCAGCTAGCGTCCTGACACGGGTAAATGACCTTTCGTAAGCCATTCGAGGCCATTTACCTATTTAAATTCCAATGATCTTGTTCTGTTTCTTTGTCACGACGAAGATTAATCTCAATGTTGAAGCTGAATCTGGGGTTCCTTTTTGCCTTTTGATCCAAGCAAATATCATTATGAACACTATTTCAGATGTTCCAGAAATGAGATTAGCAATTAAACTTCATCCAAACATTGACATACGGGAGACCGAGGTAAGCTGAGACAATTTTTACTTGAGAAAGCCTTTGGCGCATGTGGTGAGACAGATTCATTATTCATGCCCATATTCTAAAAGAGTGATCTGTCGGGCATAGATGCACCTCATAAAAAAAAATTTACCAAGCAATTGTAAGTCAGTGACATGTTGAGTTGTTCCGACGCATTGCTCTTACCTCATCTTACCCCAGACGTGGGGCAGCTTGATCGTAGTAGTGGGGTAAGTTGATCACAAGCCTTATTTGTGTAAACAAATGCTGTGATAGCTACTGGGAAGTGCTACTTTTAGTGTTTCAGGCTTTTTATGGTCACCTTTTGTCGCCTCATGCATTCTGGTGGAAAAGCATAAAGGAAGGGGAAATTACCACGTAATGTATTTCTACCTAGACTTTCGCCGCCTTTTTATCTGCCATTGTCAGACCATAGCCAACAACTGAAAATTCTTCTCAACGCCAATAGGCTGAACAACAGTTTTACGCCAATTTATTTGCAACATATTAATAGACCACTGCTTAACAGTGTCTCACCCTGTCCCGGCCGCGATTGTTCCACTAGTCCCGTATCTACAAATCCCGTATCTTCAAATAAAATATGACATGACATTTGTACATCGATTTCCTTTCTGACATCATTAAGGTTCCCAACATCGGTATGAAAATCTAGGATTTACTTTTGCTTCGAAGTTGAACAAGAAAAAAGCGACTATTACTACAAATGTTTGTTATAGTCTATCATTATTTTTCCAACATTCTCCACGAAGAGGTAAAACATTTGATTTTGCATTTGTGACCCGCATAGCCTTTTCCTGAATACACTTTGGTGGGTGTTCGTGGTTGGAGCTACATCACGTCGTTCATCCCATCGCTCTATCTAAGTTAAAACAAAAGTTAGTGACATGGGAGTATAAATTATATTCACCCGCACTGCAGGGCAGGGTAGGAATTAAAGCATTTCTTCAGATGTTATATTTCTCAACACTTTTTGCACTCCTGGTTTATGCCGGACAGGATGAGCTTTATATGTACTCAGGCACAAGCATTTAGGAGGAACATAAATACCACCGAAAACAAACGCGACTCAACATCCACCAGAGTACAGGTCATTCTACGTACGATTACCATTCAAACTAACCACCTTCCATACCATCAAGCACACAGACAACAGCCACACACCACATTCAAAGTCAATCACCGGAAATGCCGACGACAAAAACCGAGGGTATTTAGAGACGTCCCATGGAGCCAGAGAACATCTTACCAGCGCGCAGGCGCGCCATCTTGCCGCCGTCCTTGACATGTACCGGATGGGATCCTGTGATCTTTTTCTGCTCGTAAACTTGGTCGTGGACCAATCGCTGTGGAGCACTGTTTCTATGACGCCACAAATATCAAGAAGTTTGGTCACACATTGAACACACCGCCAGGTGAGTTTTGGCATCCTTGCAAAAATGCACTCCGGCTCCCAGGCAAAGTGCATTCCGACTCCGAAGCTTAGAAGTAAAGTTCCCACTCTGCTACAGGGGGTAAGAAATCCTGCCGCACTGCAAAAAATGACACGAGCGACACAACCCGATCTGATCCGAACGACGTTGACCTTCACGTTTTGAAACCTTGATAACATTTATGTCATAGCGCTTCAAACCGAACTTTTCTCCCTGTAGCTCCCCCTTCGGCATGTATAAGCATAAGGCACGTTAAGTGTGTACACATGGTTTACCCTGCTGCAAAGTCTCTGAGCTTCATCTCAGCTAGCATTTTGAATGCCATAGTCAGCCACGACAGCTGAGCGTCGCCCCAAGCGGCGCGTTAGCGATGGCGTAAACACCACTAACGGACTTCTAAATTACATCATTTGTAACGGTAGGCACGAAACCCATCATTTCGAGCCACGACTTATGTAAGCAATGTACATACAACAAATGGAGCCACGGGCTTCTGGCATAACACCGCCCGGAGAGCACGACCCCAGGTGGTGGCACGAACAACCAGTTGACACAGCATCGCACGCAGACTCACGTACGTAATGTTCATCGCAATTAGAGACGGTTTCTCCCAGATTTAATTACTTACCCGAGAAAATCACCGAGCAGAAACCACCATTTAGTAGCGTTTCGCTCCGCGCAAATGAGCAGCTGCCAGCACCACGCCCGCCGAAGCGTAGAACACCTTTCCCCGTCCCACAGCACGCAACAATGGTACAGAACTGAGGCCGTGTTTTCTCGCGGGAGCCGTTTGCCCGGCTTTTTTGGCGCTCCGGCACGCCAACCGCGTCGCGGCCGACTCGGCGCATGCCTAGCTCGCCGCGCGGCCGTCGCGTCGACGCCGACGCGACGGCGGGCCGGCTGCACTGAGCGCCGACCCGAAGGCAGGACAAAACACGCGACAATTATTCCAGGAGCGCCACGGCCGGCGGCGGCCTGTAAAAACGGCGTTGCCGGCGAGATTGATGGCCGGTCGCGAAGGATCGGAGCGGCAACGGCCGTCCGGCCGGACGGCTGCCGCCGGCGGCACGTGCTCAAATGGACCGACTAATTGCCCGCTAACGGCCATAACGGCGGACAAATATGCCGTCGACGGCGGCGGCCGACGCCGGTTATGCGACGATCGCGGCAGCTCGAGTGTGGTGGGAGCGCAGCCGCCTGACGCCGCCCCTGCGCCGGATCGGGTGTCCCGGCATCGTGTCATCCATCACTTCCTGACAAGCGAGTGGCCACGCGCGCACACTCGGTTGGCTTCTCGGTTGGAAGCAGACACGGGTCGTGCCCACCTCCCACCGCCAGCCCCTCAGCTGACGGTAGACGAGTGGTGTCCACCGCCCACCGCCAAACCCTCGGCTGACGGCAGACGGGTGGGTCGTGTCCACCGCCCACCGCCAAACCCTCGGCTGACGGCAGACGGGTGGGTGGTGTCCACCGCCCACCGTCAAACCCTCGGCTGACGGCAGACGGGTAGGTCGTGTCCACCGTCCACCGTCAAACCCTCGGCTGACGGCAGACGGGTGGGTCGTGTCCACCGCCCACCGTCAAACCCTCGGCTGACGGTAAACGGACCGTGCCCACCGCCCACTGTCAACCTCTCGGCTGACCTGTGCCCACTGCCCACCGTCAACCTCTCGGCTGACCTGTGCCCACTGCCCACCGTCAACTCCTCGGCTGACGGCAGATAGGTCGTGCCCACCGCCCACCGTCAACCCCTCGGGTAGCGGTCTTGCATATCAAACGTGCTTACGTGCGTACGCCAGAATATTGTGCCGTGAGGTCCCGGGGGATCGGCCCGGATAGTGTGGACTAAACGAATTCCTGCCAAGTTTGATGCTGTATGATGCTTCTTAGGTAATAGAATCAGCTAGCTGACAGAGTATAACAAGCTAGTATTGATGCCAGCGACTGGCTAATGGAGAATACATCTTTGGGAAAGATGTTGGCAAAGAAGCAAAGTAAATAAAGGAAGAGTAAGTGACAAAAAAAAATACTTCAAACGTAGACGTGGACGCATGGGACAATAACTACGGTGCTATTTGTGTTAGCGTGAGGAGGTGGCTCCGATTGGCTGATGAAACATGATCAGAGAAAATACATCCGATACAGATCACTGCACTACACATTATGTTAGTCATCTGCACCATTTTCAGGGAAACGACCGGAACGAGTATATCCACCGCACTGGGCATTGACACCGAGGACGAATCCATCTCAGATAGCTGATGGAAAAAGGTATTGTGCACTGAGAGCACTGAGTTGTGCACCAAGAGCGTGATATTTGGAGGAGAGTCGTGCACCGACAGCGCCTCTGCAGATAATGAAGACTGGACACTGACACGGTGCCCTCAGCAGACATGACAGCAGAGCCAGCCTCACAAGACCGGACGTCGGCCCGCACAAAGCGTCCTTTGATGCATCCTGTTCTTACAAAGCCTAAATGGCGATCGCATTCCAGTGCAGGGGATCATGATTGACATGAGGAGTCCATGGCCACATAAGGAGCCGGTGCATGAAGTGCCGAGACCCGTGGCATGTGCCATGCTAGGCTCCTCTCCGAACCACGTTGGCATACTCAATGACCGATGAATCATGAACAAGTGAATAGCAGTACCGGATGGCTATGCTTCGTTTATCGTGGTCGGAACAAGGCAGCATAATTTGCATGCGATAGCCGAATATCTTTTCTTTTCTTCTTTCTTTTCTTTGGGGGGGGGGAGGTGGGATGGGGAGAGAATGATGGTGGAGGGCACTATTGAGATGATGTTCCGTAGAAACCGAAGGCTGTTCTCCGCAAATCTGACTCTGCTCCCCTGCAAATTGGAAAGTGCTCCCCTCAAAACTGGAAGCTGTTACCCTGAAAATCGGAGAACACTCCCCCCCCGCAAACCTGAGGACGTTCCTCTGCAAACCTGAAGGCGTTCTAGAACATAACGCGGATTTAAGTTTTCATGTCTACTCTGATATATAGCCGTACATATATGTATATATATATATATATATATATATATATATATATATATATATATTGCACGGATTAGGCATTCACATGAATATCCACTTGATACGGATAGCGGAAAAGATTGGAGGCAAGTTGAGGAAAATAAAGAGATACGGATTTCATGCGAATTGACATTCCCAAATGTTCCCGTGAATTGTTTATATTATTGCTTTTACTTCTTGTATTGTACAACATGCTGATGCTGATGATTAGTAAACCAAAATTGCATAAGAGATGCGAACCTTTATGCAGTACAATGGTGTCGTTGTATGTTAGTAAAAGACACTCGTACATCTATTCGCACGATTCACACGGCTTACTCCATAACAAGATATCCTTTCTAACTCGCTTAAGCGTACCGTCAGAGGCAGCGCGATGCATAACGTCAGTCCCGGGTAACCGAGCATACGCTGGTCTTGCTAGGCTCTGATAGACCGTGGTCTGAGTAGGTCGTCGTGTCTCCTGTTGTGACTGGGTCGCTGTGTCTCCTGTTGTGACTGGGTCGCTGTGTCTCCTGTTGTGACTGTGTCGCCGTGTCTCCTGTTGTGACTGGGTAGCCGTGTCTCCTGTTGTGATTGGGTCGCCGTGTCTCCTGTTGTGACTGGGTCGGTGTGTCTCCTGTTGTCACTGGGTCGCCGTGTCTCCTGTTGTGACTGGGCCGCCGTGTCTCCTGTTGTGACTGGGTTTGTGGGTACTGCTGCTCGGCTTTGACAGCTTTGAGGAGATACGGCGACCTACTCAGACGGTGGTCTGAGTAGGTCGCCGTATCTCCTCTTATGACTCGGTCGCCGTGTCTCCTGTTGTGACTGGGCCGCTGTGTCTCCTGTTGTGACTGGGTCGCTGTGTCTCCTGTTGTGACTGGGTCGCCGTGTCTCCTGTTGTGACTGGGTCGCCGTGTCTCCTGTTGTGACTGGGCCGCCGTGTCTCCTGTTGTGACTGGGTCGCTGTGTCTCCTGTTGTGACTGGGTCGCTGTGTCTCCTGTTGTGACTGGGCCGCTGTGTCTCCTGTTATGACTGGGTCGCTGTGTCTCCTGTTGTGACTGGGTCGCCGTGTCTCCTGTTGTGACTGGGCCGCCGTGTCTCCTGTTGTGACTGGGTCGCTGTGTCTCCTGTTGTGACTGGGTCGCTGTGTCTCCTGTTGTGACTGGGTAGCCGTGTCTCCTGTTGTGACTGGGCCGCCGTGTCTCCTGTTGTGACTGGGTCGCCGTGTCTCCTGTTGTGACCGGGTCGCTGTGTCTCCTGTTGTGACTGGGCCGCCGTGTCTCCTGTTGTGACTGGGTCGGTGTGTCTCCTGTTGTCACTGGGTCGCCGTGTCTCCTGTTGTGACTGGGTCGCTGTGTCTCCTGTTGTGACTGGGTCGCTGTGTCTCCTGTTTTGACTGGGTCGCCGTGTCTCCTGTTGTGACTGGGTCGCTGTGTCTCCTGTTGTGACTGGGCCGCTGTGTCTCCTGTTGTGACTGGGCCGCTGTGTCTCCTGTTGTGACTGGGCCGCTGTGTCTCCTGTTGTGACTGGGCCGCCGTGTCTCCTGTTGTGACTGGGTCGCTGTGTCTCCTGTTGTGACTGGGCTGGTGGATGCTGCTGGTCGGCTCTGACAGACGGTGGGTCTGAGTAGGTCGCCGTGTCTCCTGTTGTGACTGGGTCGCTGTGTCTCCTGTTGTGACTGGGTCGCCGTGTCTCCTGTTGTGACTGGGTCGCCGTGTCTCCTGTTGTGACTGGGCCGCCGTGTCTCCTGTTGTGACTGGGTCGCTGTGTCTCCTGTTGTGACTGGGTCGCTGTGTCTCCTGTTGTGACTGGGTAGCCGTGTCTCCTGTTGTGACTGGGCCGCCGTGTCTCCTGTTGTGACTGGGTCGCCGTGTCTCCTGTTGTGACCGGGTCGCTGTCTCTCCTGTTGTGACTGGGCCGCCGTGTCTCCTGTTGTGACTGGGTCGGTGTGTCTCCTGTTGTCACTGGGTCGCCGTGTCTCCTGTTGTGACTGGGTCGCTGTGTCTCCTGTTGTGACTGGGTCGCTGTGTCTCCTGTTTTGACTGGGTCGCCGTGTCTCCTGTTGTGACTGGGTCGCTGTGTCTCCTGTTGTGACTGGGCCGCTGTGTCTCCTGTTGTGACTGGGTCGCCGTGTCTCCTGTTGTGACTGGGCCGCTGTGTCTCCTGTTGTGACTGGGCCGCTGTGTCTCCTGTTGTGACTGGGCCGCCGTGTCTCCTGTTGTGACTGGGTCGCTGTGTCTCCTGTTGTGACTGGGCTGGTGGATGCTGCTGGTCGGCTCTGACAGACGGTGGGTCTGAGTAGGTCGCCGTGTCTCCTGTTGTGACTGGGTCGCTGTGTCTCCTGTTGTGACTGGGTCGCCGTGTCTCCTGTTGTGACTGGGTCGCTGTGTCTCCTGTTGTGACTGGCCCGCTGTGTCTCCTGTTGTGACTGGGCCGCTGTGTCTCCTGTTGTGACTGGGTCGCTGTGTCTCCTGTTGTGACTGGGCCGCTGTGTCTCCTGTTGTGACTGGGTCGCTGTGTCTCCTGTTGTGACTGGGCCGCTGTGTTTCCTGTTGTGACTGGGTCGCTGTGTCTCCTGTTGTGACTGGGTCGCCGTGTCTCCTGTTGTGACTGGGTCGCTGTGTCTCCTGTTGTGACTGGGTCGCTGTGTCTCCTGTTGTGACTGGGTCGCTGTGTCTCCTGTTGTGACTGGGTCGCCGTGTCTCCTGTTGTGACTGGGTCGGTGTGTCTCCTGTTGTGACTGGGCCGCTGTGTCTCCTGTTGTGACTCGGTCGTTGTGTCTCCTGTTGTGACTGGGTCGCCGTGTCTCCTGTTGTGACTGGGTCGCTCTGTCTCCTGTTGTGACTCGGTCGGTGTGTCTCCTGTTGTGACTGGGTCGCCGTGTCTCCTGTTGTGACTCGGTCGGTGTGTCTCCTGTTGTGACTCGGTCGCTTTGTCTCCTGTTGTGACTCGGTCGCTGTGTCTCCTGTTGTGACTGGGCCGCTGTGTCTCCTGTTGTGACTGGGTCGCTGTGTCTCCTGTTGTGACTGGGTCGCCGTGTCTCCTGTTGTGACTGGGTCGCTGTGTCTACTGTTGTGACTGGGTCGCCGTGTCTCCTGTTGTGACTCGGTCGGTGTGTCTCCTGTTGTGACTCGGTCGCTGTGTCTCCTGTTGTGACTGGGTCGCTGTGTCTCCTGTTGTGACTGGGTCGCTGTGTCTCCTGTTGTGACTGGGCCGCTGTGTCTCCTGTTGTGACTGGGCCGCTGTGTCTCCTGTTGTGACTGGGCCGCTGTGTCTCCTGTTGTGACTGGGTCGCTGTGTCTCCTGTTGTGACTGGGTCGCTGTGTCTCCTGTTGTGACTGGGCCGCCGCCGAATGACTGATACAAGCCGCGTGACAGCATTGTACTGATTTGACAGCGTGGCTCTCGGCCTTTTCAGTGAGCGAACTGCGTCACTGATATGGTCCCGACTTCGATTGGCAGTGACGACACGCGTTGCAAATTTTATCAGCTTTTGGTTTCGGCCTCGAGCGTCACACGATGCTGCCAGGCTGACAGACGGTATTGACAGGCAGACTATCAGGCTACAATACTGTTATACTGACAGGCAGCATCAACAGACATACTGTCAGATTGCCAGATTGACAGGCGGTATAAACAGGTAGACTGCTAGATTACCGTACTGCCATACTGACAAGCAGTATCGACAGATAGACTGTCAGATTGCCAGACTAATAGGCGGCATCGACAGGTAGACTGCCAGACTACCATATTGTTATACTGACACGCAGTATAGACAGGCAGACCGTCAGATTGCCAGCTTGACAGACAATATCGAATAGACAGACTGCCAGACTGCCGGACTGACCGGCAGTATCGGGGACGCGGCGTGACAAGCGAATTAACGAACATCAGCTAAAATGGCAGCCTGTTGCCCATAATAATATGACTATTTCAAAAGTATTCCGGATGTGTTCCGCTCATGAAGCGACTTCAATAGAAAGCACGGAACGACCAAAGGAAAGACACCCGACCAACAAAGTAATTCAAGTTATATTCCTGGTGCACTTTGCATGCACATACAATACAAATACAAGGATAACTTATAGGCTGAAGAAATGGTTGCACAATCATTCATTAATTGATGAACTACGAATGCTCCGTAGATAGCTATGTTAAGCCATCATCGTTGTCAGGCTGGCATTTTAACCAATATTTATCATGTGGTTCATCCATTTCACGATGCCACTTACAAAACAGTATTGACAAGTGCCACTATAGCTTCCTGCCGCTGCAAACAGCTGGTTGCTGTTCGTCCCACGGTCTCAGTACGATATCTGTGCAGCATCGGTGGCTGATTACTTGCTGTTCGTCCCAGCATGACACCTGTTCAACATCCGGTGACCTGATCCAGATGGGGACGAAATGTCACGTGACGATCCATGGTCACACCGAGATCGCGCAATTCTTGGGTCTCTGTGGTCGTCTTCCTCCAAAGTTGGTACGATAAGCATGAGAAACAAATAAAGGAACTGAGTGATGCCAAATGTGATCAGTTGTGTTTTTGACGTGTTGATTTTCATTTTCCGGCTCAAGAACCAGTTCCTGGCTGTGGCCAGTACAGTTTCCGTAGGGCGTTCCCATACATGCTGTGGTGTGCTCCATTCCAAACGTTAGGGCATTGCCCTGCAAGCTGTATGGCGTTTCGCCACAAACTTGTAACGCGTTGCACTGCGAACCGGAGGACGCTCCCTTGCAAACCGGAGGGTGCTGCTGTCGCTGACTATGGTAGGCTGGCGGCTGATGCGCCAACCCAGCCCATCAGGTCCACATGTTCTCCATTATGGCATACATCACCGTCAGACGGCAGATACATCGTTCTCGGACGGCCGACCGGAAGGGATACTCCACCTGCCGCAATGTTGAACATATTCCAACGGCATTTCATCATGACAGTACATCAACGGCCCCATCGCCGGTGAACGTGGCGAATGTAGAATTACGAATATCCAGTACGGCCGAGTGGCGTCTGCTCGTGAGCCATTCCAGCTGCCTCAGCAGAATGGCAAGCCTATCTGCATGGATGTCCATCCGATCACCGACCAGCAGAGGTCTGGCGGGCCATTGTACTCACGTGGGAAGGCGACGGACGGATGGGCATGACTCCAGCCAGACGGCAGAGGCCCTTTCATCCATCAGAACTTATATGCCGATCAATTCAACCTAAGTCTTGCTTCGGAAAATGATCGGGCATGACGAAACTGCGCTGCTGGAACTTTGCGAAGCAACAAAGGATTGCCGCGGATTGTGCAGCGTGCAAGACATTGAGGTTTTGTCAAGGGCAATGTCGTGCGCTGCGACAATAGCATTTTGCAATGTATGTATGCAATGCTGAACGACGCTGCCGAACCAGACTAAATTCCCATGGCGTCTTCCTGGTCTGCAGGCGTTCGTTTGTGTGACATCTTCGGGATTACCCCGAAACCCTATTACTGGATGAAGTTCAGGACGACCTTTTCGAGCTTGACAAAGTGCAACGAATGTAAAGTATCGTGACGGTGGGGGCTAAATTCGCATAGCTGCAGCCGGCCACGGTCAGGGCTGAAAACCTTTCACGAAGCTAGGGAGGGACTCAAAGTCCTTATTTTCAAGACACATTTTTTATCGAATAGGGAAAATGACAAATTCACGTTAACAGGTTATTAAACAAGGGGTCCAGACCCTCCCCCGACCCACTTGGGATCTCCTGCCGTGGTCACGGTTCATTCAGCGGCTGCGCTCTTCAGTCGGCGGCGACTCTTCGAAGTTTCGACGGCAGCACCGCCGCCAAGCGTGAGTCAACTGAACTAACAGTTACCACATTCGCCATCAACTTTGGATAAATAATCAGTCGCCAGCTGTCACAGGGTCGGTCCAATTTTATTTCCTAGGGATAGTACATCATGGACTTGTTCCGATCATTGAAATATTCTGTGGTTGTATCCTTTCATCATTTTATCCATCTATACTTTCATTCCCATAATTTGATCCAATATGTTTTTAGCTGCCCCATGAAGGTGAGCTCGTGCATGTGCACGTTTGTTGATTCAAATATTTAGTCTTGTAGCAGATGTCTGTTGGTTGGTATCGAGGCCTATCGAGTCAGGTTGGGCGTCACCTACTGGGGTGTCGTTAAGCTACGTATATGACGCGTGTAACGATTGCGATCGATATCAGTATTTTTATATGTGCATGCATCAACTGAGCCAATTACAATGCATTGTTTTAGTGACAATAGCTGATTTTGCTCTCGCCGAAGCGGCTTCAAAATTCGTTGTTCAATCACCGAGCCAAAATCACAAAAATCACCAATCACAAAAATCACAATCAAAATTAAAATGGTATAAGCGCACATGCTACCAAGCCAGCCAATCTTCCGCGGGAGGGATTTGATATCATCACCACCATGTCATCATATATATTTTGGGATTCATACGAGACATGGCCCGGTTTAACCCGATCGCATCAAGCTCGAACTGGAAATACACAAGGCGACTCAAAGCATAATACTACACTAACACACCTCAGGATGGATCATAAAAATCGCTGTTCGAACCAGAATGCGTCTATTCTGGTCTTGAACTGGTTCAGAGTATTAGAACAGACTACTTGTTCTGGGAGAGAGTTCCAGTCGTTGACTGCTCGAACACTCAGATGGTTTCGTCTCACTCTTGTAAATGCAGCAGGCTTCGCCACCTTCAAGGAGTGGTCTCTGGTGGACAAGCGAGGTGACAACCGAACCATGTCTTCTTAGCGTAAGCCGATAAGACCATGCAACAGGTGGTACATGAGGATCATATCGCCACGACGCCTCCTATATTGCAGTGAATGTAGTCACAACATTTGTAGGCGATCTTTATAAGAAATGTGTCTGACTTTCGTCACTAGCTTGGCTGCTCGGCCCTGTGAATGATATAATGATATGATATGTTATTGACATGTGAATTGAATTGGTATTGATTGCTCGGCGCTGTGAATAATATGATCAATGATATGATATTGGTATGTGAATGCAAATGCAGCTGTGCTATATAGACCTGCGTTCCACAAAAACTACTATTTGTATTGTCCTTACAATTTTTAACTGAAATTGGTTAACTTGGCGCGAGCACAAATACAAATTTGTATCGATTAGAATCGCCAGACGCGTCATATATGCGGCTAAACGACACCCCAGAAACTGAGTGATATTGCTCAGTCCTGGGTTGATATTATGCTTATTAACATCATTTCCTAGCATGCTGTTGTTGGCACTATGCTGCTGTGACCTCGATGCCATGTTGTTGATGCACGTTGTTGTGCTGCTGCTTGCTTATTGGAAGTTATTGTTAATGGACTATGACGTTATTTTCTCCGTTATACGTGACTTATTAGGTAGATGCCAGAGGACGCTCCTTAGCCATGGCCACCCCCTATGTTGGCTTGTCTACCTCCCTCTCCTCAATAGTTTCATTTTGCGTGGAACCCTATGGGCAACACTCAATCGACTTCAGAGACCCGCTCGCCTCATTGTATTTCCCGCCGCCCAACCATTTTCAGAATTTGACGCTCCTGCCCTTGGCTATATGCCCTGACCTTTAATGAATTCCTAATCTGATGATATAAGTTGCGCAAGAGAATATTCGGCTCTGTGACGATCACAACACCGCCTGTGACGATCAACACCGCCTGTTGCCACCCAGAGGCGAGCCCCGCCACCAGGGCGGGGATCCAGCGCGGAAATCTGTCATCTGATACCATTGCGGCCGAGCGCAGCCAAGTTCATACCGCGTTAAACGGGACTTTTGTCGTCTTGGTACACGGGCGACGTCCGATGCTCTCACTCAACAATCTGTCCGGACGAACAGATGCAACGATCATCTGACATCTGATACGGCTGCGCGTGTTGGATCACTGTTTACAAGTGTTAGACTATCAATCATCAGACGGGCTGGAGACGTTTCTGTTCGGAAGGAATTGCGTTGCTGGCGGTTTTGTGCGAAAGTTTTCCGGTGAGGAAGTGGGACACATTAAAGCCCACTGCATTTAACCAGATTCCAATTACACCATAAGAGAGTATAGCATGAAATCTATGGTGACGTGATAAAACACCACCTCGGCAATACCACCAGAATGTAAAAGCGCCACCCATTTTTTATCGGACGACATTAGAAAACCTCACTAGTGTGTCAAGGTGTCCAGAAAGAAAAGCTTGACTATAGAGCAGTATGCTACGGGAAGGGTGACATCCGGTCTTTCAAAACCAGCGGCATCCTTATGCGGCACGCTCAGTGATATTGGCATGGACAAAAGAATGCGGTAATTGCGTCAATCCGCTATGCGGAGAGGAGGGCATTGTTTTTGCTCACATTTCGTTTTTTACGTGTTATCTGTTGAACAAATAAAGCCATCAAGCTGACATATTCAGTACCTTCCACGAATACCACAACTGCTTTCAGCGAAGGGAAAGTTGACGAGGTCATGTCAGATCATGTGAAAGCAGGTCAGAAAAATAAAATGAACCCCTGTCGTAGGGTTATATTGGTAGGCATTTCTCTCTCCGCTTCTTCTTAATTAGCAACAACCTTAGTATTAGCATGCAATTCATCCTGTTTGATGAGGTACTTCAAGATTAAGCAGTCACTGATAATCTTATCCTATATGATCATAAGCCAAAACTGTGCTTCAAAGTCATTTTAAGTTATGTTTGAAATAGGACAAACCAGGGCATGCATATGTTATCTAAAGTCATTCTGCTGCACGTGAGAGGTACTAAGTGTTAGGACATGCATGAGCAAGTGCAAAAGGCCAACTTAAGTTGATTATCAACATAAGTATGCCGATGTGATTCAGCTTTACTGCAACTTTAGGGCAGCCAGCCGAACGCAAACGTTCCGATAACAAATGCAAGTACTCGCAAGTTCTTGACTCCACTAGACTATACCGGAAGTCATGATATGTCAAGATCACCACCATTCCTTTCTTTTCATGATATGACCTGATCTCAGAAAATACTTACCTCACCATGACACCCAACATTGTATGTTGCGCACATGACGTAAGCAAAAAGTAAACATTTAAAATCTACCGTAAATCTGTCAAACTTTATCTACGAAACACGTAGCAGCCTCACCATTACACAAAATTACAAATAAACCTCAGTTGACCTTCCCAGAACTTAATGGAAATTCTGTCGTCAAATGAAGTCGCGTTTAAAACTTCCCGTTATATTTCACACCAGAAGCATGCAACATGCCATGCATTTCACAAAAGTATCATATTTCAGCCCATACAATGGAGAAAATGAATTGCGAGTCAATTGTCAATTGCAGCCGTCACCAGCCAGTGGGCAAAGTGTTAGGTTGCCTAAAATCATGTCTTCTCTAAAACAGGATCGTCACGTAAGATCAGCTGAACCCGCCAAGCGCCTAAGTGCGAGCAAGCAAGACAAAAGTTTCCGCATGTGCGATTGAAAAATGACCTTGTGCATTGAACACAATATAAACAAATGTTCCTCAGTACATCAAAATAGCTTTGCATGGAAGATCAGGCATAACTATTTCGATATATTTGGGAACATTCGTTATCATTTGCTCAATGCACGACATCACTCTTCAATCGTGGCTCTTGAAGTAAATTTAACCTGTGACGACACTGGTAACCTCAACACTATCGGTAAGGAGATTGTCGAGGTTACACGGTACGCAGCTATAGCTGTAACTCCACTTTTAGCTCGTCTGATGATATGACAATTGCACGTTGAATCAGTGAAATCAACTGGCTGGTTTCATGGAGAGCAGGGGATGGGGGGACAAAAACCTTTCAAAACGTGACAAAAAGCCTCCACTCCCACTCGTGTCATAAACGAACCTCTTCAAATGCCTGGTGGGCCATCTCTCGATAGGGGAGGGGCAGATTCTGCTCCCTGTGGTTTTTCGCCTGCCGGTCTCTAACCCTTCGTGATAAGAGGTCTAACCCTTCGTGACAAGATGCAAGGAAATTTGCTATTGTTTTTTGTCCTTATTACCAGCGTGCATCACTATATTAGAGGCGGCTCAAGGAACGAATATTGCGAGGAATCTCCCACAGATTTTTGCGAAATTTTCGGAACAGTATGTGCATCTGAATATATTCATTGCTTTGCTGTTCAGGTTGAGCGTTTTTCACTAGCACAACATTTCCGGACAAGCTATCTCTACTGCCGAACGGCTTCCCATCTTCATCGTCATTTTCTCCAGAAAGCATCGAAGAAGATGTCACATGCACATAGCTACTCAATGTGCTTGTTGTACACGCGATGTACTCCAACATATCACCTTGAAAAATTGAACTATTTATGAACGCCCTTTTGCCGGTCACACTCACGATGTGCATCTAGTCCAGGAATGCTTCAACACAAATGTGTAGACAAATCTGAGAAGTCCGACATTGTGGCTACCTAAGAATCGAATAACAGTCTGCAGGCGAATACGAGTATTTGGCTAACTTAGCCAACATAAGTTTGTACACGGAACTCTGGTGATCTCTGGTGCCAGCGGTGGTGTTGGCAACCTGATCTTCTGCGATCAAAATAGTCGCGAGTAGCCACCAGGACCAATTGTTAGCCTGCCGCAGCAACAGACACTTGGCAATTTCGCAGCTGCTCTTGAGATCAACAAGCGCCGGGGAATCGTTTGATACGTAGTGCTCCGAATGGAAACGTCGCATTGAAAACTGAAACGTGACGCTAATTATTGTAGATTACGTTCAGTAACTAAGCTTCAACTTTAGGGCAATCCTAAACCTGAATAACATTTCAAGGTTGTGAAAACTACGTTATTTTGTGACATCGTGGGAAATAATTTGGGCATAGATCAGTTCGATCTGTGAGGAATACCTCTCCCGCCTAAACTGAGGTAACGAATCTTCACCTGCTGCGGGCCTTAAGAAATCTCGCCACTAGGTCGCTCAGCTTTTCCTCCTCGAACTTGGTGAATATGCAACCGTATTATCCTCCAAGCTGAGGTGAATCCACTATATAATCAGACACGGCGATACAACTTGGCATCAGGCGGCGCTTCATTTTCAGACAGAAGAAGAACGGTGTTTCTCTGGCACCCAAGATTCATCCAGTGCATTACCAGTTTCAGGCTCGGGTGATCAGGGCACCTCCAATCATGAAGTGTGGGCATCGACCTCAGTACCGTGATGGAACGTTTGTTTCAACACACTGACATTCAATTCACGAAGGTGAGCCAGCGCACGACTGGAAAAGCGTCGGAGTGGTGGCGTTCGCTCCCAAAACATCGCCTAATGCCTTCGCCATTAGCACTACACCACCTCTCAGTGGTGCCTCTAAAGCAAGCCATTCTCCCCTAACCGCGTCAATTTGTTCCAGTTGGCCTGGCTCTTCCCCTCCGTGCCTGCGCGACACTGACCTCACTCTCTGCCACCCTCCTGGCTTGACTCTTCCCCTCCGTGCCTGCGCGACACTGACCATCAGCCTCTCCCACCCCCCTGCAGCGCCCTGCAACTGTTGCGCAACAGGGAGGGTGGCACGTCGCAGGCTCGTCGTGTTAGGTGGGGGCGGCAGGCGGCCGCGGCCCATGTAGCCGGCGCGTCGGTGACGGCGCGACACGACAGTCTGGCATTGCAGCCGAGCTGGCGGGCGGCGTGCACTTACAACATGTTTACCGGAGCACCTTCGGCCGCGCAGCTGGCGGCGGCTCGACGGCCGGCGCGGGCAGGGCGGCCGGGCCGGTCGTCGCGCGCCGCTTTTTGTCGCCGCTCTGGTGGCCGTTGGGTGGCGCCAGGTTAATTGATGGCGATGTCGCCGCCGTGTCAGTGTAGCGAGGCAGCTGCCGGCGGCCGCCCCCGGCCGCGACCTGTCCGGCGGCCGCGGCGGACACGCGTCCCGGCGCGCAAATACGCCGCGTCAAGGCCGGCCGCGTCACGTCTCGTCGGCCGGCGCGAACTTGGCGCGGCCGACACACGTGGCGCGTGCCGCCGCCGCGCCGCCGCGCCGCCGCGCCGCCGCCCGCCAGGCCGCTCAGAGGCCCGGAGAACGATGACGGTGCTGCGCCCGTCGGCGCTGTGCGCCTTTCATCCGCGACGCGTCGTCGAAGCGGCGCTAAAAGCATCGCCTCCGTCGGCCAGAAACAACGACGGGCGACAGAGGAGGGCACTAGCGGATGGCATGTGCTCCACGCGACGGAGAGGCGGCAGAGTAGTGCCGGCAGTGCCGCGACCAAATGTCGCGGCACTGCCAACCATCACCACCAGCCATCACCATACCTCTTCACCACTTGAACATCAGCGCCGGCTCTATAAACCGTCAGGGCCAACCGTTGCCAGCACGAAGGCAAATCGGGTCGGTCTGCTTGGGTGCGGACACTTCCTATTTGGCCACAAAATGTTTCCAACTAGTTCCCTCCGGTTTGCGGTGGGCAGACATGCTGCCACTTCCTTTCAGACATTGGCAGGGGAGCGGCCAGATCGGTACCCTGGATACGTCCTTGCACCAGCCACCGTCAGCACCATCAATACAAACCGTCTCCATCATCACCGCATGCAACCATTCGTATCATCTTTTGCCGCTAGTCTTCACCATCAGCCGTCACCACCAGCCGTCACCATCAGCCGTCACCACCAGCAGTCACTACCAGCCGTCACCACCAGCCGTCACCATCAGCCGTCACCACCAGCAGTCACTACCAGCCGTCACCACCAGCCGTCACCACCAGCCGTCACCACCAGCCGTCACCACCAGCCGTCACCACCAACCGTCACCACCAGCCATCACCACCAGCCGTCACCACCAGACGTCACCATCAGTCGTCACCACCAGACGTCACCATTAGTCGTCGGATTCGATCGCCGCGATCGTCGACCATTGCGGCCCGCATAAAAACCGCCCAAAATCTGGCATTAATCACCCTGACTGCAACAATATTTACCCACCGGTGGACACAATTTAGAAGCTTCCGCCGGAGACGAAGCTTCGCAAAACATGCCTCGCTGCGTAGACGTGCCCACCTAGCTCCGAGGATGTCGGCAGAGCTTCACGTGAGCAATGACAAATCGGTGTTGGAGATAAAAACTACTGCACGATTCAAACTGAACTGACACGTAAAAACAAGGCGTGGCATACCACACTGAGATCGATAGTGGTCACATAAAAAGCACGTAGTGAATTAGTGATCAATCAAATCTTAATTCCCCTTTCTTTACTTTTGGCGGCATGAGGCATGCACGGCTAAAGTTCTACGTTGGAGCTTTCCATATGGATGGCTATGAAATGTTCGAAAGCAACTGGGCTACCATCAGTACATAGTCTTCACGTTTGATGTAAGCCAATGACAGGTGATACAGTGGAAAAATTGCAAAGAGGAGTTGCACGCTGCTTCTTCAAACAGGCTACCTTGTTATCCATACTGATCGTGAAATGGCGAATCGCTTAACGTACCGAACATAAACATCAATCACTTGAAATACATAACGATGACATAAGAATTTGGACTGCCGGGTACCGACCGATCTTTGTCTTGCTGGTGACCATCGGATATGCACTAAATGCTACAGCATTTTCAGCTTGGTGTCTTGTTTCAAATGATAAACGTCGTGCTTTCCGAAGGGAAAATATTCCGGCCAGAAATACATAAATAGACCAGACCTTTCGCCTCCCCTGCTCCCGTTCCCACCTGTCAACAAATTAGAGCAGCGTGGTGAACACCCTTCATCAACGTCGGGCCTGTGTCGCCAGCTCCGACGGGCATCGGCCCATGTCACCTGCACTCAGCTTCACACCGTGCATAACAATTAATGTGTAGGCAAGTGCATAAATCATGCATAGATGTACAGGCATGTTTTCTCATGAGTCAGATACAGACAACTAGCTGCATATTGCTGGGTTCTGGCTAAGCAAGTACTCCTTTGAAATGTATGCGACCACGTGCAAAATTTTGGAGCTCAGCCGTCTGTCTTAGAGTAGCTTTGTACTGTGTGCTAATATTAACGGAAGATCTGATAGAGTACTGATGTATTTCAATCTAAAGAAGTTGCAAATATATCAATGCATGACGTTTTTCTCAGAGGGTTCTTGTGGTGAACTAAATGTTGCCTTATCGCATGGATTTTTAGTAGCACTTTGATCGTGCTGTGCGTGCCATGTTTATAGAAATGAAAGCGAGCGTGAAAGCGAAAACACTATAGGTGAACACAAGATCGCAAGACAGTCATCTTATGGGCCCCAAGTGCCCGTACCATTCTTAGCCCATTTTAAAAATGTCGGTGGGCAGGGTTCTCCAAGAAGATACATTTGCGGTATCTTTCCGGCCAAGAGGATGACAAGTTTCTGCGATATTAGTTGGGGATCTACCTTCACACAACAATGCTACTAAAAATGAAATAGGGCCATTTGGTTCATTTGAGCGGCACAGTAGCTTACCAGTCAAACAAATTCAAAGGAAGAAAACACATTTAAACACCGAGCCCTTCCTCTTCTTAGAATCAAGTCCTAGCATATCCTATCAGGGGACATTTTCTTGCTTTATTGTCGTAATGGGGATTAAATATAAGAGATGGGGAACGCAATATCTTGTGTTTTGTTACTTTATTGACGTTTTGTTGCTTTATTGACGTAAAATGTGTGTAAATGTTATCTCGTGAATGCCTCAAAGCGCTTTAGATACCTGTGTTCCAATGCCATTGAATGCATCTAGGTTCGGTTAACCTACCTAAGTAGATAGGTTAACCGAACCTAAAAACCTGACCTCGCTTAACCTTCTTGTAAATTTGTGCTATAGGGTAATTTTTGAATTCTGTGAATCTTTACACTGGAAGCTTATGATCTCTTACTTTATAGCTGGAAAACAAAATAACTCCGAAAAGGGGATTTGAGTCAGATGAAATGGCACAAAATAATGTAAAAAATGAATGAAAAGAAAGTAACATAACATAACTCAACATAGCCTAACTTCCTATTCATTTTTTTTCTCGAAAATTTCAAACAGTTTTTCTGAAGCATCTCCAACATAAAACTAATCCAAGTTCGCCTAATCTAGCCCCTCATGTTTTTGAAGAAAGACAATTTTGGAAAAACATACAAGAACAAAATCGCGACTCTGATCGTGGTATGACCTGTGCAGCTTATGCTCCTCAAAACATGAATAGGTTAGTTCACTTTATATGAATGTCATGCAATGTATTAATAATTATGCTGCATCAACGAGTTATGGAAATTGTTATGGTACTGATGGCAACAGAGCATAAACTGCGCACTTTCAGTCCAAATAGGTGGTTGCGCTCATACCCAGGTAGCAAAAAAGGTAGTTGATTTCTCTTGCATAATAAACTTGACATTTTATTGACCTCCGCTTCTGTGACGCGCACCAGGAGACACGCCAGGCGCGCGCTCGCATGCTATGCAGTTGAACGCCTTCCGTCCCCCACTGCATTCGCCATCCATCTATCCGGCTTACGGGAAGAGAAACACGCTGACATCTACTTGTTTTATCTAGAGATATAAATGCCACATAAACAAGCAGAGCGAGGCATTAGCCGAAGGAGTGCAACATGCGTAAAGCTCTGGGACGGCGGAGAGCGCAAGGCGGCCTCCATTTACGAATTCCTGCGGTCTAGACCGGCTGGCACCCTCCCACCTAATGGCTGCGTGCAGTGCCGGCGCGTCTGGGCAGGTGCGCACTGCACAGACGCCAGACGCGCGCAAAGGGCCCAGACAGGCGGTCGGTCCGCCGACGGTCGTCGGAACACTTCGCGACGGCAGTCGACGGCAACTCCGGCAACTCTGGCAACTCTGGTAACTCTGGTAACTCTGGCAACTCTGGCACGCGCCGCGGAGTAGCCTGCGCGCCGGCAGCGTGCTGCGGCCGTCACGACTCCGAACTGAGTTTGTCACGACTTTGGACTGAGTCAGTCATCACTCTGGACTGAGTTTGTCACGACTCTGCACTGAAAATGTCGCGACTCTGGACTAAATCTGTCACGACTATGGACTGAATATGTCACGACTCTGGACTGAGTCTGTCACGACTCTGAACTGAGTCTGTCGCGACTGTGTTCTGAGTATGTGGTAACCTTACACTAAGTCTGTCATGACTATGCACCGAGTCTGGCATGATTCTGCACCTAGTCTGCGATGACTATACACTGAGTCAGCCACCGAGTATGTCACGTCCCTGCACTGGGTCTGTCGCCGAGTCTGTCACGACTCTGCACTGAGTCTGGCATGATTCTGCACTGAGTCTGCCACAACTCCGCACTGAGTCTGATATGATTCTGCACTGAGTCTGGGGCGGCTCTGCACTCAGTCTGCAACGAAATTTTACTGAGTCTGTCCAGTTTCTGTACTGAGTATGTCCCCAAGTCTGTCACGACTCTATGTTGAGTCTGTTTCCGAGTCTGTTATGAATCTGCACTGAATCGTGACTCTGCAATGTCTGCCAAAACTCTGCACACCCAGATCTGTCGCCGTTCTGCACTGAGTCTCAACGACTCTGCAGTCTGCACTGGGCTTGTCGCGACTCAGCACTGAACCTGCCGCCGAATGCATCGCCGAATCTGTCACCGAGTTTATGTCGCCGAATCCATCGCCCAGGCTGTTGCCGAATCTATCGCGACTCCGCCGCAAGTCTGTCCCTGAGCGTGCTCTGAGACCGCTGCCAAGTCTGTCTGTCAGGACGCCAGTCGGCGAGCTGCGAGGCACGTGGGCGCCCGGACCGCTCCCCGTCCCGGCCGGCACGGCCGCTCCACAGCCGGCGGCGCTCAGCCGTCGCGCGCGACCACGTGGCTCGCACCGACGACGCGCACTTCCGGCGGCGACGCGTGTCGAGATCGACGATAGGGCGCCGCCGGCGGCGGCTGGTCAGCGCGCGCCGGGACGACGACGAGACGTTGCAGGTGCCGGGATTGTCTGGCGTCGCCGCCGGCGGTGGCCGGCTATAAATAGCCGGCGGCAATGTGGGCGGACGGCGCGGCTGGCGCGGCCGCCCAGTCAGCTGGAGACATGACCTGACCCGCGCCAGAACGGTCGACCACGCCCCGTCGGCGTCTGGCCACGCCGGCAGGCGCCGGCGCCGGCCTCGCCGCTTGGTGTGTCGCCACCGAGCGGGTCGGCCGGCCACTCAGAGCTGAGTCGACGCCGATATTGGTCAGCGCTGACTAATGTCCCCACATCAATGGCCAGTCTCCTGACCGGGGAGCTGTGTGAGATCAGCTATCGAGAGCGGAGAGGGTAGATATTCATCTATTGAAGTTTGCTCGTGCGTGTAGCGTTTCTATAATTGGCGGGCCTTTGGATGATTAAACGTCCTTTGGGTGACTAAACGTGATTTCAACTAAAGAGTATGACCAATGTATCCAATAATATGTTCATCAGTGAAGACATCAGATGTGAGATCAGATGTCGTACATTGTTTATGGTAGCAGCTATAGGTATGTCTGATGATGACGTCATGGAGCAGAGCATACCGAATCCAAGTTTGAATGCTTATAGATGGTTCGCGTTCCTTCAGACCGCAGCGAACCAGCATGGTCATGTCGGAACAAGTTAGCTGTCCCACCCGCCCGTGCCTGAGGCTGCCGCCAAGCTCCAGCTGAAATACCGAACACGCCGTTCTGGATACCCACATCAGCATGGCTTCCGGCAAAACCCAGCAAAAACCGCGGGCAAAACCGTCATCGACACGCTTCCCGTGAGCCATGCCACGGGTCGGACGGCTGCGACTGGCGCTGTCGGAACGAGCCCGAGGATGAAGTGGTGCAACGCGGTCTGTCACGACTCGAGCGGCCGAGCGTCGCGTGCAGCTGGAAGGTGGTGGATAACCAGACGCTCTGATCCCACTTCGAGGAGTAGCATAGTTGTGGTTGTCAAAGCTCCCCACAAATCAGTCAGCATCAGACCAGGCAGATCATTCTTCGCATGTCCGCATACATTGATATCACATACTTTATCCAGCTGAACATGTGCATGATAAATGGCCAGATATTGACAGCAAATCTACACCAGAATTCGCTCTTCAAGTAACAGCTTGCAGGCTTTGCATTGCTATATATGTAACCCGAACAATTCCAATTTGATATTTGGTCGATACTGAGGGTCACGCATATGAGGTTGCCATTGGCTTCTAATCCCACGAATAAAAACCAGACGGATATACTGCATATGCATTTTCCGACCGACACATGACATGTGCAATCAACGCGCCAAATATGAGCACAGTAACGATAAACCATCGAAGAAAACAACGGTATATATTTACCAAATACTTGCATGCCATTTCGTCCTTGACGGGAGAGGGAGTTGGGACAATTTCGCAAGCATTCGCCGGATATGTTTGAAGGAAAAATTGCCACTCTGCCAGTCATGCTGGGGAACGCGCATACAGGCCTGACTGTGATCTTGCATCCCAGATAGCGCATTCCTTCGCCACCGCGATCAGAGCGAAGAGTTTATCAACATGGCCCGGCCGTGAGGGAAAATATACCCGGCCTATTCCTGAAAAGTCGGCGTGAATCACACGCAAAAATAACCATAACTCAAAAGCTGGCCGGCTTCTGCATGTTTAGTTCGTATGCATAAGCTAAAACATCATGCAGAAGTGTCTCATTACAGCTGGCTAGCATGGCTAACACGCACCTGTCTGGCAAGGCTAGAGCAGTCGAACTGGCTGCAGAGGTTGAAAAAGCTCAAAAATGTTTCCTGCACAAACAGTTTGCTCATCTTTCCGCAAAATGCGCTACGTCTCGGATCAGTGTCACGCTAGGCAAGTGTTGCAACGCCACGAAATTAAACAGTCACATCCACTACCATCATCAGTTATGCAGTGGGGTAGTTAGGTGAACTGCCAGGGCACGTCATAACGATGTTATAAGGACTAGTATTAGGGGTAATTTATCATCACGCGCGTGTGATATTCGTGCACGTGATGCCATTAACGTGAGATGTATGCGCAAGCAAACGGCAATGTCCGTGCAACTGTTATCGGAGCTCATTAGAGGTAATGAGGTCTGACAACGTCTTGAGCAGCATAATACATATATGCATTGTGCTGCACAAGTTGTATTATCTGCACAAAGTAGCCAAGCGCAACTCACCTATGACCCTATTCCAGGTCGCCTTGGGTGATTGACATGCTTTCTTGAATGCATCAACATTGTGTTACTTGGAGCATTTGTGTCATGTCTTAGAGCTGTTCGCTACTATATTTACATGGTTATATAGCAGTGACTTAGTGACCAACCGATGTAGGTTAAGCTTAGGAAGTGTATTTCCAAGTGTGCTGAGCAAAATGTTTGACACAAGATGCTGCGCCTGGCTCCAACGGCATACCTGT
Organism: Imbricaverruca yamaguchii; assembly: GCA_034440575.1. Taxonomy (NCBI): domain Eukaryota; kingdom Metazoa; phylum Arthropoda; class Thecostraca; family Neoverrucidae; genus Imbricaverruca; species Imbricaverruca yamaguchii. The sequence continues at coordinate 959,214 of JAOTOL010001601.1, read as the reverse complement.
GACTAGACACACCTAGCCCCAGGCGTGTGCCGACCGGGAAAAGAGCAGCCACCAATCTGACGTAAGTCCAAAGACCTGGCAATCCACTTTAGTAGTTTCTTTCGGCTGTGTTTTTCCTCAAATATTCATCACGACAGCATGCAGGCGAGTGTCAGCGACAGAAAAAGTGGGAGAGGACGATTGTTAGGAGGGTGTCACTTCCACGGACAGATAAAGCTAAAAGTGGGTGGCGGGTGTACTCGAGTGTCCCTGTGAGGGTGTCTTTCGTATTCAAGGGGCGCTTTGGATTGCAAATCTCGAGAGGGGTACACTCGAACATCCTGCTGCCTATTTCCAGTCAGTCTCTCCAGTTGGAAGGGGCTTCGCCGAACCGTTGGGGGAGGGGATGTATTCTCTCGTTCCTCTCTTCGTTAGCTCTGCCCGTGACAACATGTATTTCACATAAATTGTTGATTCTTTATTGAAATTGATTGTTAACATTTTTCCCTATTTGTTTGTTGCATATTGATTGATATTTCTCCCTGCTATACCTTTAATAAGATATACATGCTTGTCGGCTTCTACTGTAGATCTGTCTCGCCAATATGCCATTGACCCCCAGTTTGGATGTGTGAGTTCGGCGGTGGTGCGGCAGGTAGTACGGCGACAGGTCAAGTGTCTGCAGCCGGCCGCTGCTGGTCGAGTGCAAGAGCGAGCAGAATGACATCGATCACATGCGGCACTCACCCATCCTCTCCGTCGGACTGCGGCGGTCCTGGAACAAAAAGGAACACTTAGTGCACCATTAGCGATGGTTGATGCGCTGCAGCCGTTGTCCTGACACGTTCTCCATCGATTCTATATAGCCAGATCATCAGATGTTTAGACGATGTTACTCCACTTAGATGTTACTGTCGCTGCAACCTCTCATGATTTACTTGTTTGTGGAATTTCTCAGATTTAAGGAGGCTTTGCGAGGGAATAAGCAATATCATTAACCCACTAAGACGACACCCTTGTCTCCAGCGTACTTAGAGCGGGTCGTGGTGCCAAGGTATTTTACATAAAACGTCTTGACAGTAAATACCAGGATAGTCCCAACATTTGGAAGGATGTTTGGGGAATGGAGTTGGGTGTTATTGATTGGGATGGTACATACGCAGTTACCTTCCGGAATGCGCTTTCGGTTCATCATCAAATGTTGCAGTATAAAATTATAGCTAATATACTTGCCACCAATGTATCTTCGTATCAAGGTACATTGATGGCACTTCATACAAGTTTTGGATTCTGACCCATGTGGAAGATGCCAGCGGAATAGGAACTCATTGATATCGGTACCGTGGAGAAAAGGATACTTATCAAGTTTCTGCTCAATGGGAAGAGTCAACATAGATATCATGTCAAGAGTCCACAAGAACAGGATATGATGCAATTATTAAGCAAAATGGTGAGACCTGCTGTGACATATATATATATATATATATATATATATATATATATATATATATATATATATATATATATATATATATATATATATATATATATATATATTATTGTGTGTGTGTGTGTGTGTGTGTGTGTGTGTGTGTGTGTGTGTGTGTAAAATCAACAAAATATGTTCTTCACGGTTTCCATAGTGCATTTTATTGAACACTTGAGAAGAAGCGAGAACGTTGTGAAGATAGTATGGAAAAGTAACTAAGGCAAAATTACCAAAGCTCCCCACCCCTGGGTGCGATTCTCATGCATGGCAGCTCATTTCTGGGTGGAGACCGTAGCTACCAACTTCTAGCTGAACGTAGTTAATCCAAACTGTCTCCAGTAGGGTAGCAACTAATGAGTGCAAGGGAAAATTGTCTCTTCCGCTATGTTTTACCCTGCACTTGCGGGAGCACCTCATTAGGGTCTTCCATCCTCATCAGTCACCACCACTCAAACGCGCCGTCACCGCTTTGTCACGTGCGCTCGTTACTATTTCCGTCACGGCCCAGTGCGCGCAAGGAGCCATGCCGGCCTGCCCCGCCGCCCGTCGCGGCGGACTCTACATTGCACGTGCACACACAGCTTCGGCCGGCTCGGCTGACGTCCCGTGCACGTGTGATCACCGAGCCGGGTCAGTGCAAGGCGCGTCCCCTATCCAGCCCTGTCTCGTGAGCCCTCCCCCCCTAAACGGAAGCTGACGACAAACTGCCGGTGTGACAACACTTGCGGCGTTCAGGACATGTCACGATTCTACTCAAGGAGGCTTCTCTCGTGTCGATCGATACGCTGATTGGTGCTCTAGACGGATGCAATGCACAGGCGCTGGTGCAGAAACACGGAAGCACTTTCCATCCTTTGAAGATGAGACCACCCACACTCTGACATTATTCCCTGTCGAAGCATCCTGATCGAAAAAGAGAGAATAACTTGCTCACGAACGACTGTGAGTATCATCTGACAGCTGGACATACCGAAGCTCCCCGAGTAAATTTCTGGTTGTTTCTCTCTGTGCATTGCCATCGACCTCGAGTCGAATTTCAGAGATGTTGTGAATGGGGCGGGGCACGTTTCCCCAGTCCCACGACGGAGCCGCCAATGTGAACAGCATCCTTGTGCACGTCAAGGCACGGCCCACACAGCTGCGATAGCAGCGGCGCAGTGACGGCACGGTGATGGCACAGTGACGGCGCAGTGACGGTGCAGTGACGGCACAGTGACGGCACAGTGCCGGCACAGTGACGGTGCAGTGACGGAACAGTGACGTCGCAGTGACGGCACAGTGACGGTACAGTGACGGAACAGTGACGGCACAGTGACGGCACAGTGACGGCACAGTGACGGCACAGTGACGGCGTAGTTAGTGCACAGTGACGGCGCAGTGACGGCGCAGTGACGGCACAGTGACGGCGCAATGACGGCGCAGTGACGGCACAGTGACGGCGTAGTTAGTGCACAGTGACGGCGCAGTGACGGCGCAGTGACGGCACAGTGACGGCACAGTGACGGCACAGTTACTGCACAGTGACGGCGCAGTGACGGCGCAGTTACTGCACAGTGGCGGTGCAGTGACGGCACAGTGACGGCGCAGTGACGGCACAGTGGCGACGCAATGACGTCGCCCTAGCCGGGCGGCCTCCCCGCGCCACATTCGTTTCACGCAGTCGGATAGACGCAGCTTCCGGTGCCGGCTGCAGCGGACGCCTGCGATGAGATACGATAACGAGGCCCGGCGTAACGTGGCCGGAAGTCCACGCCCGAGGCGGGCAGTCGGACACGTGCCCGTCAAAACAGATTACGGAGGATCGCGACAACTAAATGACGTCCGGCCTATCTCGAAAGGTGCGGGCGATTTATTAGTCATTGGTTAAAAGGAAGCTGAAGGGAATCATTGGCGCTCAATTAAAATCAAATAGATCACACTGCTGCTGAGAAGGAACTTTGGGGAAAATAACACGAGAAGGCTAACAGAATTATCCGCTGCAAGACTTGTAAATTCATAAAAGATGGCAGGAGTTGCTTTCAGCTGTCAAGAACAATAATTGTAGTGTGCAGCGCATTTTAGATTAACTGGATCCTGCCGGCTATACATGTGTTTGTTTTTAAGGTGATGTGTTAAGTGTTCAAAATTGCTTTGTATATAAAAATTGTTTTGCAGCAAAGTAGAGCTTGGCAGCAATAGCGCAGGTCACTGATGAAGCTACATCGAATCCGATGCGATGAGTATGCATGACTGACTGTTGTGCATATGACTGCTTGACAACCAGAAGCTTCTCACCACGCAGCTTCCCTTGCAACTCACCATACCACCTCCTCAGTGTTCAGTACAACAATGATCGGTGCAGGTCCCTCGAATACATATTAGCCGCTGCGTCATGTCAGAGTCCGAAATAAGTTTTTGAGGAAGCCTATCGACGATCCAAGTTATTGTGTGAACCACAGGAATGTTTTTGTGTGAACCACTCCAAATTTGATTATATTCGCTCCATATTTCAGCCCGACGCTGGGCCATTTATCTAGAAAGGAGAACCCCTTCCATGGTGCGCAATACTCACAGCTCGACAGAGCTGTCCTGTTGGCTGCTAGTGTGGTCGTCTCTGGCGAGGTGCCATCTGACATTCCTGGCGAGACTCAGTGGCCTGTGCTTGCTTGCGGATTCAAGTCACACTTTACCAAGAGGGCAAAGTTCCGCATAGTTTCGAGCTGATGCATCTCCAGCAAATGTAAGCATGGTGGCCTTACACAGAAAGTGCTGCAATTTGCATTGATGTGTTTTAGCAAGCAGCATGCATGGAATGGACATGCAGGGCCAGTTGGCTTAATGGACTTCAAATTCAAACAGCAGATTGCTCATCAGTGTAATCCATGCATTTGATGGGCTGGCTTTTGAGGTGCAAGGACCATCCTAAACAGAGCTTTTTGTTTATTAATGGAACAGTCTTGGACCAGATCGAGAAAATCCGATTAAGTGGTAGAACTTGAACCTGGAAGTTCGGCTTCCGGCAACAGTCCAGCAAGACCACCCACCACAGCGTTCATGTCCTTAGCGAGCCAGTTCACCGGTTATTTTCTCAGTCGCTGGAGCTAAGCGCGGCCGTGGGATGCGACTCCAGTCATGTGTAGTCAGGATAGTGGAGGGTACAACAGTCATGTGTAGTTAGGATAGTGGAGGGTACAACAGTCATGTGTAGTCAGGATAGTGGAGGGTACAACAGTCACGTGGAGTCAGGATAGTGGAGGGCACAACAGTCATGTGTAGTCAGGATAGTGGAGGGTACAACAGTCATGTGTAGTCAGGATAGTGGAGGGTACAACAGTCATGTGTGAACAGGATAGTGGAGGGCACAACAGTCATGTGTGAACAGGATAGTGGAGGGTACAGCAGTCATGTGTAGTCAAGATAGTGAAGGATACAACATTCATGTGTAGTCAGGATAGTGGAGGGTACAACAGTCATGTGTAGTCAGGATAGTGGAGGGTACAACAGCCATGTGTAGTCAAGATAGTGGAGGGTACAACAGTCATGTGTAGTCAGGATAGTGGAGGATACAACAGTCATGTGTAGTTAAGATATTGGAGGATGCAACAACCATGTGTAGTCAGGATAGTGGAGGATACAACAATCATGTGTAGTTAAGATATTGGAGGATACAACAGCCATCTGGAGGGTACAACAGCCATGTGTAGTCAGGATAGTGGAGGGTACAACAGCCACGTGTAGTCAAGATAGTGGAGGATACAACAGCCATGTGTAGTCAGGATAGTGGAGGATTCAACAGCCACGTGTAGTCAAGATAGTGGAGGATACAACAGCCATGTGTGGACAGGATAGTAGAGGATGCAACAGCCATAGGTAGTCAGGATAGCGGATTAATCAACAGCCACGTGTAGCAGGACGGTGGAGGAGCCAAGCGCTGGCTAAAGCTCTTCCAATTGGGCTGTGATGATTTCGTTTTGGATCCACATTGCGAAGATTAGAACACAAACTCCACAACTGTTTGCCAAAGTACAAAATAATATGTTCATATGCCCGTCAATTTTAAAGTTCATATGCCCGTTTATTTTAATCTAAGAAAATGCAAAGAAACAGTGGAACTAACAAAACTTCTTGGTCAAGTGCAAAATATATCCCCTCACATGCATGACAAGCAACATAAAGCAAGTACTTTCCTCAGCGATATCGATAAAAAATACAATTGTAATGGACTTGCAAGGAAATCTTATTATCGCACAAAAACTAACTTCCAACAATACTCACCACATCACTCAGTTACACAAGCCGCCTCCTTTCAGCTGTTGCTGTGCAAACAGAAGGTTGGCAGCACTTTGTAGCAAAACACCCAACGGCAAAGAGGCCCACTCTATACCCGGAGCTTGACACCTCTGGTAAATCGGAACATTTTTTTGTGCATGCTGTCACCGAATGAGACCGGTCAGTAGTTCACCCTTGATTTGTACATTTTGGATCGAACAAGTCGGCGCAGCGCTTGCCAGATTTATCTAATGATCACGAATAAATGCTGCAAGTGTCCAGGCATTTTGCTACCATGGAAGTGGAACACCATTTGACCAAAATTATTGAAGCCACGCCCACTCTGCAAATATACCTTCCATGCCAGTTCGCAGAAGTTGCTAGTGTCGTATTTTGCAGCACGTTCGCACTAAATCATCTATCACGGAGGTTTATCGGTCAAGCACTTCCCGTCACTCAATTATCCGCCTCAAAATAGCATCACTCGAAGCCGCTAGAGCCATCGCTAACATTTTCCGGTGAACCATGTCCGAATCTATTTCGATGATACGCAACCTTCTCCAGAGCACATATATTGAGTGTGCGTCTCCTTGCGAATTGCTGTGCTATTAGCTCTTCATGCACCACGGCTAGCACTAATCCTCGGAAAAATTGTCTACTCTCACAGTGCGGAAGGGGTTCGGAAGAGGAGGGAAGGAGCAGGGGAGGAGTGGAGGGGGAGGGGAGGGCTGATTTGACCCACCCGCTAACTTTTGTTCCAGGCAAGATAGAGATACGGTAAAGGACGTGGTGTGGCAATATATTTGAACTCGCATAGTTACTTGAAATATTGTTTTCTATCTCTCTTCCCAAGCAGATCAATGTCAGGGTAACGTCAGTCACTCGTTGCCGTAGTTTTCTAACCCTGGTTTTAAAAGAATTGCGATTTCGCGCTTCATTATTATAATTATGCAAACTGAAGACTTAGACTAATACAGCTGGCACGTGCAAACGTCAAGGTCACCTATGGCGACAGAACTAAATTCCTGTAAATAGGTGATGAACTGTTGAAGATGACAATTTTCGAAGATAATGACACTCATAGAAAGGGAATGAGTAGTATAAAAGCTAACCAAACGCCTTCCATATTCTTTCATTGAAGCATTCGCCGAAATTATAAGAATTTTACCACATCCGAAATATTTTTCTAGAAAAAATTACAATATTGCAAATCAAGGCTGAGGACCACAATCACATCAGAAATCCACTCTGCGTGCAAAAGCACCCTGGTTTAGTTATTGCGACTTTGCAATAGTCTGCACTCTCGCCTTTAAACACTTGTACCCTTGGAATGTTTCCGGTCATATCTCAGTTGCATGACCGGATGTCGATTTGAAACCTGGATCGACCTTAGATGACTTGACTTTCAGTTACATATATTGCGCTTGTTGCAAAATATTAATTAATAGCGAAACTATATGGAAAAATACCTGTTCTCGTTTCAAACTTTTTTTTGCTCTGCTCCGAGGTTGCTTTTTACTTTTAATTTTCTTCCATCCATTACTAAGCACTCACATTTCACCTTTGGTTGCTTGATAATGTTTCCGATGACAAAATGTTTTAATGCACATCTAAAAACGAAGGGTATCGAAATCGCGTCCTCACTTTGATCTGCTCGAGTTTCGATGTCTTTATTATCCAATGTGCGTTCATCAACCGTCGGAAGATGTGTCAGGTTTCAAAGGAATGAACGGCTCAGAAGTTACCTTAACAAGACTTCTGAGGGGCGAGGGCAAGCTCTACCCTCTAGCGCATTGTGAGTGTCGAGGGTCTATCTAGAGCCTGGGCCGAAGAGCCATAGAGAGGGAGCTGGGAATTCACTGATCAGTGCAACCACGTCCTTGATACATTTGGAAGACGGCATAACTTCGAGAAGCAACACTCTAGATGAAGCGGTGGTTCATCTATGAGCAGTTTACCCGTGATACTTTCTTAAGCTGATATTGATGGCATACAAGAAACTTACCGGATCCTTTCACTAATTAGAATGCCAATGCTCCAAAACAGTGGTGGCGGTGGTCTCTGGTTCAGTTGTGGGCCGACAACATAGGATGAAATGCACCCAGATTCTTCCATCCGGAATCGACTCCCTTTATGCAGATGCATATTGCCCACCACGTGGCTGCGAGTCGCAACAGGTCTTTAATACACAACCCGACGTTGCGTTCTTTTGTGGGAACACTGTTATTGGTTTTCTATATGTGACGATGATGAGGGTATATGATGGCATATTTCTATATGTGAGGGCAACGTTCCCGCTCCATTTGGTAATTTTGTGTTCGTATGGAGCTTTAACGCTCCCTCCCTGTAAATATAATGTTACTTGGTGCTTGCTCGAGCAGAAGCACACACAGCCGTATGCCCAGATATTGGGGAGCTCCCGTAACAATGCAGTCCAATATGTGGCAAATGCGTACCGGTTGGTTGACAGAAGCGCAGCGTTAAAGTCATACTCTTACAGCGTACTCACTACTGTTGCGAGCCAGAATTTCGCCGGTTTCGGCGGCTGCCGAAGACGGCGCCGCCCACTCACTCACCTCAGCCCATGCTTCTCAGCACATCTGGTCGGCCGCCGTCAGTGCGTGTCCGTACCCGTTCCGGCCCGCTGACTCCGCCACTGCTGAGCGCGCGCGGGCTCCGTCGGCCCGGCCTGGGGCGTGGGAACGGGCAGGAACGTGTCGACGGCGGCGCCCGTCCCGTCGGAATGGAGCGTCGGCGCCGACGCGGCCGACGGCGCCGACGGCGTACCTGGCCGGCGCCCGTCCGGACCACGAGCGGCGGCGCGGTCCAGGACGAGCCAGAATGGTCCAGGACGGCCTGAGGACTGTCAAAGGCCGGCTCAGGATAGCCTGGGGATGACCCAGGGACGATTCAGGACGGCCTTGGGATGGGGCAGGAAGGATTCGGGTCGGTCTGAGATCACCGGGGACGGTCTAGGGGTAGTCCAGCTACGGTCCAGGGTAGAACCAATGTCAGACAAGATCGGTCCAGGTCAGAGCAGGGAAGGTTCAGTATGATCCTGTGATGGTTCAGGGATTGTATCGGTGTGGGCCAAAGGCCATATTCATGAGCGGTCTCAACGTGGCTCAGGTCTGTTCCAAGAGTTCTCCAGGATGGCTGCAGCACGGCTTACAGATGAACCAGCCATCCCACCCAGGTGTGGCTGAAGGGTCACGAATGAACGTTTTAAGGCTGGGTTCATTTCTGATCCCGGAATGACGCAGTATACTTTCAGGCCAGTGGCAAGACATTGAACCCAAACATGGGCGCGTCAGCAATAGTCATTTTGCAAATGCTGTCTGGTTTATTCATGCTTCAAATTAGCTTAGTTGTCGGAACGTCACCTGATGTCAATCGAGATCGCTCACCTTGTGTGACCTGGAAAGGTCACGGGTGAGTCGGCGTGGACTTATAGCGCAGCACAATATATAACTTCAGTGATCTGGGCACAGCAACTACTATCAGAGACATGGCAACTAAGACGTCGCAAACGCCCGCCAACAAGCCTAAACAATGCTACCGTATCTTGGTAGTAGAGCATGACGCGACCTCATTTTGCATCCAAAAGATCCGCAAAAGATACATCGCCATTGGTGCCAACAGGCACCGTTTTCTCGTCATCGGCAGAAAATGGACTAGAATGGCATATACTACCCCCATCCTCTGACGGCGAAGACTAAAACCTTCCGTGTGTCTGTGACTGCTGCTGTGAGCCCATGCTGGAATTGCGTGAGGCACTGTAGGATCGAGCTTGTGTTGTGTATCTGCTTATGACATGTATCCACGAGCGTAAGTGTAAATATTCCGCTGTCATCTTTCATCCCATCCTCCTATAATCAATCGGCCACTTCAAACCTACCAAAGACCCACATAGATCCATTAGATTATATTGTGAGTGCATTTACTTACATACATTTACATTTATGCCTTGGACAGTACTACTCTCTTGCCATCATCTTTCATCCCCTCCTCCCATAATAAGTCGGTCATTTCAAACCTTCTAAAGGCCAACATCCTCTCATTTGATTCAATTGCGAGTGCATTTACTACCTCAAACATGCGCCATTTTGAAGCAATTTGAAAACAAATGACTGAAAAGCAACATTCTGTCGACATTTGCAGTTGCCATGCTTTCAGCCGTGCCATGGATGGGGTGAACTTCGCTGCGTCGAACAGCAACACGCACACTACATCCGGTCTGACGCTCGGGTCCAGACCCGAGGTCGTTTCTGTGCCATTTCGCCTCGGGCAATCGTCGGTCGTGGCGAGCCACCGCGCTCGGTGCACTTGCTAGTTGACCGCATCCTATGCACATGCCCTGGGGCCGTCGCAGGTGCGACACGCACGGCGGGCTTCCTGCACGTGCCACCGCGCTCGATGCACCTGCTACTTGATGGCATCCTATGCACATTTCACCGCTACGTCGCAGGTGCGACACGCACGGTGAATGTTCTGCTCGTGCCACGGAAGGCACCCTTGCATCCTCCAGAAGATCCAAACGCCTCGGCATGCTGGAAATCTGCCAGGGGCGGCCTCGGTACCCTCCTGAGAAATTTAAAACGAATGATGTCACCGCTACAAACGGCTCTGCGAGGTACTTGTCATGATGCTCTGCCCAGTCGCACCGTTTAGGAATGTGGAATTCAGACCGAAATGTTTCGCAGAAACTTGCTCACCGGCTTCAGCCTGATCTCTCGGACAGACGTCTCTCCATGAACCCCGATGTTCCGATGTAGAACTGTTTGTTTTCCCACATCTGGATGGTGTAGTGTGTAAGATGGATTTCATCATCCATGATGATGCCAACTTCGTGTCAGCACGCAAGCCCCTGGAAGAAAAATATTCCGATGTCAGTTGGTAGCATTCATGAACGTTGATTACCCGGAACCTTCAACGTTTTCTATTGATGCCTGTTTTCCTCTTCAGCATCGTTTTCCTAAGCAATGGCTCGCATGACAAATTTCCCCACATGCAGGCAATCTTTTACATCCGTCCCAGTTATCGGACATCCGAAATTCAGCCGTGTCGCATAATATCAGAGTCCATAATATATCTAACCTGCGACAGAGACATATATATATACATATAGATATATATTTGTATATATATGTATATATACACATACATATACATAGATACATACATAAATGGAGAGATGTAGTGAACTGCATGAATATATATGTAGAATAAGCGAAGGCTATTATAATTAGATCTTACATCAAGATATTTGTTGTACATAAAATTGTGTGCTGTTTCGGAGTGTGCTGTCCACTGATGCACTGTGCATGCATCAGTCGTACTTCGCCTGAAGCGCGTCCCCAGCAACAGCGCTGGCTGCGCCCATGCCGGCGGCTGTGGTTTAAACATATCCATGACGTCGAGGGCCATAGGCTGATATGTTGCCAAGGCACATCTCCAGACCCAGAGCTTGCTGCCAACTCGTCTGGTGGATCAGCTGATGGCCTGCCGGCTGCTCTAAACCGAGACTCATGCTGCTTGACATTGAAACGGGGCAGAAACCAGACACCACGAGGGTTGACGCCGGTCCGAGTACTGGAGGAAGCGCCTGTGGTTACTGCACCAACTACACACCAGCAACTGCCAGGTGAGGAGGGCGTGACATGGAAGTGGGGATACCAGGTGTGCCGGCCGTCCTGTAGCCGGCTAGAAATAGGAATACAGAGTACGTCGGCAATGCTGTAACCAGTTTGAAGTTAGAATGCAAAACAAGTCGGTTTTCCTGCAACTAATTGGCCTGTTGATATGTGTTGCAACTGTATAGCTGTGTTGAGTTGGGTGACTGGAGCCAAGTTAACACGAAATGATTCCTGACTACCCCGCACTAGTCTGAATACTCCAATTTCCGTAATAGTACTTGCATCGCAAGGTATGTTTGCTACCGCTAGCATACATGACTAGCGCAACTGGGTGAATGGTGCTATGGTTCACGCAGTGCAATGTGCATGTACATCTGGAAACCTGTGTGTATAGCTATGGTGCAGGTACAGGAGGTCATACAGGACTATCGTATATCTAGTATCGTCGTTTGTGACAGACAACATGTGAGTTGACTTCAACGGCCATCGCTTCATTGCTCTTGGTGACATGTGTCTTATTGTGTTCAATTTCGTTCCCAAGTGCAGACACTTCGGAAGTAAACACAACTTATTTCAGCGCCGCTCGGCACAGCGCATTCAAAACTGCGATTCGTTCACGGCATTCGGCGGAGGAGCCCCATGCCAAAAATAATGCGCCAATTGTTGGCGAAAAGCGCATTGAAAATCAGTGCTCTTCAAGTGAAATTAACGGCAAGATTGCCGAAGTTTTGCTCCAATTCCCGATAATATTCTCGAAACCTAAAGGTAAATCGCAATGCCAAGTTGCTGAAACGCCAACCGTGGAACATCACGGTCCTTTCTGTCTGGTAGCGCCTACGTTCAGCGCGGCATCATGTGATGCACCGCCATCGAGGCGGACCATCACCATAAGTGTAAAGAAATTGGGATTTAAAACGCTGCACTAAATAGCTATTGAGGTCCAGAAACTGTGTCGCCCATACCAGCTTGGGTCGGGTGGCTCACATGAGCATAATTTCGTGCATTTCGAAGGCTGGTTCAGAATTCGCCCTCGCTCATAGTCACGATTGAAGCCGGCGTCTATGTTTGCTGGTGTTTCCAAGGACGGCGAGGGCAACAATCTGTGTCACGCAAAACGATGCTTCTTGACCACACCATGCTTCGCTAACTAAAACAAGGTGTAGGTCGCAAGCTATGTACAAGGTGCCGCTGTCAGTGTGATAAGTGCATACATAACCTCAACGGGCCACTATTCTTCACTTTTCCCATGTTAATCAAGCATATATGCATATTTTAGCGATAGTGTGTCATTGATAGTTTGCTGAAGGCAGTATTATGGGCATCAAGTTCAATCCTGGCATGGACGTTGACAGCATTTTTTGGGTGTTTAATCCTGTCCTCCATATGGTGCAGCAATTTTAAAGTCTTTCTTTGTTCTCCCACCATCTGTCTCCCTCAGCATAGCCAATTCATTTGTCCTATCCATATGATAGGAGCACAAGAGCTATTGAATCCATGTGGGTAAGACAACTTTAGAAGTCGGCCTGACAGGTGCGGGGTTTTTGGGCGCATCGACCAGTATAGGTCATTTAGCGGCCTGACAGGTGCAGTTTTGACAGCACGCTAACTGCAATGCCGTTAAAAAAAACCGCTAAATTGTCCGAAGGTAGGAGAAGCATAACAAGTCCTCGGACAGTCACCTCATCAGTCACATCGGCTCCCGCACAAATGGAGTTCAGCACTACGACAACGTATGCGAAGTTCTTCTTGCAGCATGTACTTCGGCTGCTCTTTGGAAGCAGCGCTTGTGCACTCTGTAGCCATCAGAAAAAAGCGTGCCTCTTTCGGAGGTAGTGGGGCATATAGGTCACGAAAACGCTGCGAGCCATCAGCGATGAATACAGATGAATGAACCCATAATGTCCCGGATATTACCGCTTGTTTAAACAAAGGGCTATTCCTGTGCAGGGTTTGTGCTATGCGCACCACTCACCTGGAGCCACTGCATTGTTTATGCTCCTAACGTCCTTCACAGCACATTATTGGCCCATCGGCGTACCTCTGTGAATAGCTTAGACAATAAACAATGCTAAATGGGAGATGCGATGTGCAATGTTCTAAGCCATCGACACGTAGGCATGACGTAAATATTTTCACTTGCTCGCAATAAAAGCCATGCGTAAGCTCATTCTCCAGGCAATTGTAGCAATCTTTGCCCGATGCAGCGCGTACCTTGCGACATAATGCGTATCCAGCAATTATCCGAGGTCATCTGAGGTCACGTCGATTTCAGCAGACGCTTTTAAGCAGATGGCCCACAGTCTTTTAACCTAGTCTAATAATAGCATTGACGAGAGCGAGGGTATCCCTGTAACCAACCATGGCTCCTCATACATCAGTCTCCAAATATGCTGCCTTATTACGGGGCTGCATTGAACTGGTTTGGAAAATTATCCGCGTTTGCTTGTGAACGATTCCTCGATCGTTTATGTTGTATGTATGATAGTTCATTTTCTCATCATGGTTAATTGAAAGCTTGTGCAAAGAAGCACACACAATTTCCAACACGTATCTTTAACATGCAGAAAAGTTCAATAATCTCCCGAAAATAAAAGATTCTCTGGATATAAAATCCTTTTCAAAACCCCCTGACACTGCGCCATGTTTACCGTGTGTGCTTTTCAATACGACAGTCTTTTCACGGCACATTTCTTGGCCACGCCACCGGTGAATCACTTCACGATAAGTATTGGTGTGATGTACGAGGGGCAAATAATGCGCATGTGTCATTCTGACGGATAATTAGGACAAGCGACAACGAACAAACGATACCAGCCCATCCTTAATGTCATGGCGACGCCATTGTCTATCTTGCATGTGCATGTATGGACATAAAAAGAGAAGACAAGACAAGAAAAGAGAAGAGAAGAGAAGAGAAGAGAAGAGAAGAGAAGAGAAGAGAAGAGAAGAGAAGAGAAGAGAAGAGAAGAGAAGAGAAGAGAAGAGAAGAGAAGAGAAGAGAAGAGAAGAGAAGAGAAGATAAGAGAAGAGAAGAGAAGAGAAGAGAAGAGAAGAGAAGAGAAGAGAAGAGAAGAGAAGAGAAGAGAAGAGAAGAGAAGAGAAGAGAAGAGAAGAGAAGAGAAGAGAAGAGAAGAGAAGAGAAGAGAAGAGAAGAGAAGAGAAGAGAAGAGAAGAGAAGAGAAGAGAAGAGAAGAGAAGAGAAGAGAAGAGAAGAGAAGAGAAGAGAAGAGAAGAGAAGAGAAGAGAAGAGAAGAGAAGAGAAGAGAAGAGAAGAGAAGAGAAGAGAAGAGAAGAGAAGAGAAGAGAAGAGAAGAGAAGAGAAGAGAAGAGAAGAGAAGAGAAGAGAAGAGAAGAGAAGAGAAGAGAAGAGAAGAGAAGAGAAGAGAAGAGAAGAGAAGAGAAGAGAAGAGAAGAGAAGAGAAGAGAAGAGAAGAGAAGAGAAGAGAAGAGAAGAGAAGAGAAGAGAAGAGAAGAGAAGAGAAGAGAAGAGAAGAGAAGAGAAGAGAAGAGAAGAGAAGAGAAGAGAAGAGAAGAGAAGAGAAGAGAAGAGAAGAGAAGAGAAGAGAAGAGAAGAGAAGAGAAGAGAAGAGAAGAGAAGAGAAGAGAAGAGAAGAGAAGAGAAGAGAAGAGAAGAGAAGAGAAGAGAAGAGAAGAGAAGAGAAGAGAAGAGAAGAGAAGAGAAGAGAAGAGAAGAGAAGAGAAGAGAAGAGAAGAGAAGAGAAGAGAAGAGAAGAGAAGAGAAGAGAAGAGAAGAGAAGAGAAGAGAAGAGAAGAGAAGAGAAGAGAAGAGAAGAGAAGAGAAGAGAAGAGAAGAGAAGAGAAGAGAAGAGAAGAGAAGAGAAGAGAAGAGAAGAGAAGAGAAGAGAAGAGAAGAGAAGAGAAGAGAAGAGAAGAGAAGAGAAGAGAAGAGAAGAGAAGAGAAGAGAAGAGAAGAGAAGAGAAGAGAAGAGAAGAGAAGAGAAGAGAAGAGAAGAGAAGAGAAGAGAAGAGAAGAGAAGAGAAGAGAAGAGAAGAGAAGAGAAGAGAAGAGAAGAGAAGAGAAGAGAAGAGAAGAGAAGAGAAGAGAAGAGAAGAGAAGAGAAGAGAAGAGAAGAGAAGAGAAGAGAAGAGAAGAGAAGAGAAGAGAAGAGAAGAGAAGAGAAGAGAAGAGAAGAGAAGAGAAGAGAAGAGAAGAGAAGAGAAGAGAAGAGAAGAGAAGAGAAGAGAAGAGAAGAGAATAGAAGAGAAGAGAAGAAAAGAGAAGAAAAGAGAAGAGGGGACAAGACGAGACGAGACGAGACGAGACGAAACGAGACGAGACGAGACGAGACGGGAGGGAGAGGGAGAGGGAGAGGGAGAGGGAGAGGGAGAGGGAGAGGGAGAGGGAGAGGGAGAGGGAGGGGGAGAGGGAGAGGGAGAGAGAGAGGGAGAGAGAGGGAGAGAGAGAGAGAGGGAGAGGGAGAGAAAGGGAGAGACAGGGAGAGGGAGAGAGAGAGCGAGAGGGGAGGGGCAAAGAGGGAGAAGACAGAGTGCAATGCAATATTCCAGGATTGTGTTGTGCCAATAAGCTGCTAAAGATTTCGGAGCTCTCCCTGCCCAGCTTGCATTTCTGACACGCCTCGTACGCCATTGATAACATGCAATATACAACACAAACATCTTACGTGGCTCCTGACTGACAGCCAGTTCCCAACATGGCCCGGGAACGAGGTATGACTCATGACCCCTTACGTCTGGGTCCACATTCACGCCCACCTACCGACGGCTTCGTGGGCGTTTAGTTAGGAGAATCCACTCTGACAAACCAATTGCCGCAGAATCGAGGCGGGTGGAGCCCTGGCGGCCTGTATAGATGGCGCTCCTACTTAGCTATCAGCTCCCACCACCAGGTGGCACTGCTTGCGTTTCAGTGTAGTGCAGTGGTAGGATGCAAAGAGGATTGCAAACCTGGGTGGATATCTTATGGCGGGCAGAGGTTCAAATATTGTGCACTGCTATTGAGGTCTATCACGATGCCAATATCATTGCTCAGCTCAAATCCGCTGATAAAGCATGGTGGATGCAAGTATTTACATGCGTAGAAATAAGATAAAATTTTAAGATAGAAAATAGAAAATAGAAAACATTTAATATTCCAAATGCGAAATATAAAAGACCGAATCCGCTGACACACCATGGTTGCGACGAGCTGAACGAGCTCATCATTAATAATTTAACCGCATAGCAAGCTTCATTTATGTGGTTTTGAATAGATGGCTAATCGCTACTGTAGCCGGGACGAGGATAATGACCTGAGGTCAATTTCACTAGCATCACAAGCTGTGTAATGACACCGAATTTGGTGTGAATACATATTTAGGTAATCTTATGTTATTATATTCAACTTAGTAAGAGGTATTTAATTTACTATATTTAATCTTATATAATGTTTAAGTTATCAACAGTCGACAGGCAGCCACTGACTGTGACCAAAATACCTTGCTGATGTAAATAACGTTTGATTAGCATTTGACATCACTTGAAGATTAACGAACTACTAGATGTAGTTGCACAGTAGATGTAGTTAAGGGGAAATGCTTGATGATTTACTAACTAGATGTATTCACACAAAATTTCGTGTGAATGCACACCTTGTGATGTTATTGAGATTGGCCCCTGACAATTACCGTCACGAGCTCTTCATTATCAAACGGTTCTGCGACGATCATCAAGATTTCAGAAACGATGTTCAGTGGACGTTGTTGCTCGGTTCCGTCATTTTATTGGTATAAAGCCACTCTATTTGCATACAGCTATTTTGACACGATATATATGCGGATGATTGAAGACGGCTTCTCTCCCTTCCCGACCCTGAAATCTTGAAAAAGTGTCATTCGATTGCCTCTCTCAAGAGTGCAAGTATATATTCAGGCCAGAATTCAGAGGCCTCTAAACAATGGAAAGGCACCGGGACACCCGAAATAGAAGAGGGGCGCTGATATTCTTTTCTCAAAAACAATTATTATGTTGACTTCGATTGGCATGCACGAGTGCTTGATTCAATTTAAGGGCATATTCGGCCAATTCGAATGTAAAATTTAGAGCTTGAAGGGATAGTGCAAACTACATAGTTGGTAAGTACAGTAGAGAGAACATAGATGGTGAGCACAATAGAGAGAGAGAGAGCATGGTTGATGAGAACAAATCAACAATATTTTGTGTCTGGTTTGCGTTCTTCTTTTACTGGCCCCAGACCAGGTGTATTTATGGAAAAAGTAATTGGCGGATCGCCAGCTGTGAGAAGTCGAAGTTAACCATTTGAGGCTTGGTGTATGCCGGCAAGGTAAGAATGGCTGATACAGGGAGCGTTCGATATCTTCATTTTTGATATGGTACCGTCTTGATGTTACATAAATGCCACGCAATTTACTTTTGTGCTTTAAACTGGTTCTTGGCGTTTTTCGCACATCTTCAAGCATATCGAAGCATTTCACAGTCAACCACAATAACTTCAATAATTCAGGCACGGAAGTAAAGTCACCCTTGACAAAACACCGTGATGTTTAACCCTCGACGGTACGGTCGAGTTAGATGATGCAGTCCCCCACCCTTGCTGAAATGTTTCCGCTATCACGAAAAAGCAGCGAGTCAGCGCGCCGCCAGTCAATGTAGCTAACAGTGCAACCATTGCCGACCTCATAGCATGCAAATGAAAAGATATCTTCTCTGGCGACCGAGCTGTGACCTCGTCAGGGGGGATATGTAGGCGTTCTTTCATCGAAGTCGCGAACTATCAGCAATTGATATCACTTATGGCTGTCGACTGGCAGAAAGTTGGAAGTCGAAAACTGACCTAACGCATTTCCCAGGGTCATTAACTTTGCAAAAGCCATTCGAGTTCATTGACCCAGTCAGACTTTCGGGAGACGTTGCTGGCTTCTGAGTCACTCTATGTTCTAGTCACTATCTTCTAGTCACTCTATTGTCTATGAAGATATTCTTTAATGCAGAGAATGACTAAGAATGAAAATGCTCTATTTTTGTGAATACAAATATGCTTCAAGTTATCTTTCCTGGGGTAGGGTAGCCATTGAATTGAATTGAATGACAAAATCTGGACATCAATCATGATAGCTCGCCACGTGAAACATGCTGCTTTTCTGCTTTTCTGTTCCACGTCGTTGGCGCTCTCAGTTTGGACACACTACGAGATCTCAACTGGCGAAAGCGGCAAAGTGTGCACGGGGGAGACAGCTAGGCGGATTCAGGACGAAATCCTGTTTTATCCCATCGCATGATGGAGGACTTGATGCAAGAAAAATACCACCTGAAATAGTCAAATTCCTTGCTGCAGTTATCTTTCAGCACAAGATACCTGCTGCTCAAGCAATCTCACTGAATGTAATTGTCAAAACTCAGAAGCACGATCGGTTACATAATGACGTAGAGAAGCCGGGGCCTTACAAGTTAAAATATGCAATTCCTAAAGAATGAGACTATATATCCGTGCTATTACGTGGTGCTGGGATAGTTTCCATGCCAGAAGAGTCTCTTGCTTATGGCTGGGTCAATCGGGGATCGCAATGCGAATATTTCTGGTAGGTGAGGAAAATCTCCGCCCTTCGGCCCGGTTTGTACCTTCCCGAAAATTCAGAACGAAGTACTTCCCGACCATCCATGCAATGCCCCTACTGCCTACAGGCACACTTCAACACCCACACTGGAGAGGGAACCTAATCCGCTCACACCTGCTTTTCCTAGGTATCTCATAGACGGGCAGGGATATTGCAACGAAGTCCAGTGACGTTGTTGTCAATTTATAAGTACATCTTATGCAGAAATAACTTGTGAAATCTGTTGGTAAACATAGGACCTGCCGGTGGTACAAAGCGACCGACCTGCCCACCACATGTGTAATGGTTTCGTCGGCTCGCTGGCGTGACGGAGAGGCGTGACGACCGGTAGATCGACCTCATTTGAACCTGAATGCATTGACCTAAGATACTAAAATGCATGCCGTAAGGAGTAAGCTAAAGCCGCAATATTCCCTCCAAATGCTGCATTTCTAGTTTCAATTCAACGCGTGACTTTGAAACAGTGTAAAGGCAGGAAATGCATCACCTCTCTCTCCTCCTTTCTCTCTCTCCATCCATCTCTGGACACGTTCCTGGCAAAACTAAGGCTTACTCATTTTGCTATGATGTGCAACGATATTTTTTAGGAGTAGACAAATGCATGCCCTTTTGTAGGGGGAAAGCAAAGGGCACGAAGAAACATGTGGAATACAATCCGCACTGGGAATGAAACCAGCGCATAGTAAGTAGGTATCGTTGCATCGTAGATATCGTATCGTCGTTGATCCAAGAAGGTAAGATATCGAACGATTTCGTGTCCGTCAGAAGACATCGGTATTTACTATTTACATATATGTAGCGTACACGAAGCGTGCAAATAGCCACCGAGCTGCTACATATCCGATGCGAAGCATTGACATCTATATTATGTCCAATCAACTTGCGTGAACAACTTTGCGAGAATACATTCAGAAATCGAATGATTCTACCCGTGTTGTAAATTATAAATTCAGACATGAAAATTATTGAAGTCCATAACAGCCTCTTCGGCTATATATACATCAACGTGGTATAGGATTACATTGAGTAAAAAATGAATGAAAAGTAATTTATATGTTGTATTATTCCACATGCTTCACGCTTTCTACATGGGTGCGTGCGAATATGTATATAAAAATTCCTAATAGATCACCTGAATATGATCTTCCACTACCCACCACTCTGCATGAATGCCTGGCAAAACCTTCACGCCTCGCTCCGGCGCAAACAAATCTCGTTGAGATGATATCGTGACCTGATTTTGGCCCGCCCTAGCTCAGGTACCTTCAAAGCGCACAACACAATTACTTGACACGAAGTTCGGAAATGACGCAATAGAATGTATGCCACATTTCAGCGGGAAGTCATGAACGGTTCAGGAATCAGCTCAGAGGAGCATCATAGGGAGATCAAATTGATCTTCTCGAACCGAAAAGATGAACGCGAAATCCTAAGTGTCAACTTAAGAAGCTTGCGGCCTGAATATGCACCGGATAATTTGTAGATGGCATCGTGAGCACGCAAGGCACCTGTCGATAATGACAGCAATAATGACAGACTGACATGTTAGCCTAGATATAGCGCGTTGCGCCACGGACTTGTGATTATCGTGTCGTACTTTGGGCAGTTCTTGCATCCTAACCTCAACAGATGCTGCACATTTGGCCGAGTGACCCATTTTCGTACGAGATGGTCGGCTCTGACCAGCTATTAGCGTGCCACCAGCCATCTGGTGGGTAGTGTAACGGCACAGCTCCTCTTCACCCTGGCTTCCGTTGCAACGATGTCTGAGCGGAACTCTTGGAGTCAAGGCATATTGATATTGCTGATGATATGCAATGCTGAAACTACATACTTGTTGCAGAATAATCGCAAATGACCCTGTCTGTAAGACTGACGATCAAGGTGATCATGCAACCATCAGAATGTGGTCCAAGCAGCAGAACTATGCGTGACACTGCGTCATATGTGTGCCACTAAGTTGAAAGCCCACAGGTACTCGTTGGGAATTTGTTCTTGCAGGCAAAATGATCGTAGCAACGTCTTGAGAATTCACAAAATTCTGGCTTTTATGTGGCAATAGGATTTCTAGGATATGTGGTATTATACCTACGAATGTAAGTATTATACCACATATCCTAGAAAGCTGTCACACTCGTGGCACATTGCAACTAAGACCCAGATGGAGAAACACATTGCTTGTGCAGAACACAAGGACACGTGCTTCTTGCTCAAATTTGTTTTCCTGACAGGAGCATTTTTATTGGTTGTTATGAAACCAATCAATCAAGTAACTCGCCGAGTACCAGAATAGGCTTACTTTTCTGGCGTATTTAGCTAGCCCTCGTTCACACCTGGGGCTGGTGGGGTCTCATCCCATCCCCCACCCCCCAAGTGGCTTTGCGATCGATGAGAACAATGAAGCATCATAATGTGGTTCAAACAAGAAAATAGTTCGTGACACCGAGCTATATTTGCATCACTAGATTGAAACCATCCAGATAATGATGCCAACCCCCTAAGTGATTGTGCAGCAATAGCTCCAGAACGGTTTTCTGCGATAATATGAAACTGCATAGCTATCCATAAACATTTTTGCACACGGTGTGGAAATTTTTAGTTTCTGTGGCTTTAGATCACCGAGATAAGGCGTCATAATGCGAGATATGCTTTGAGAAAGTTGACCGATGTCGTAGTTTTACAGGTTGATCTTTTGCAAATGGTTAAATATTTTTTGAAGTTACGGGTTTTAGAGTGTGCATCGAACTCTATCGCACCTACTGACACAGGACAACGTACTTTGGAGGTTATCATAGGTTACTGACCTTCATTGATGTTTAATAAAATAAAAATGCATTATAAGGTGCTGCACGCGCTGTAATCTAATTCAGCACCCAGTTTTGCTTTTGTGTAATATAAAGATGTGATACATGACTATTAAAAATACAGATAATTTTAGAAGAATTTCAGAAATGAGAAATCGGTAAGCTTTGACCTGACCTGGAGGATGCCCTACGCACCGGAACAGATCACATGTGACATCTAACATGACATGGTTCTGCTGTATATTTTAACACTCATTGCAGTGTTTGTTGCCCGGTGCGTAGGTCGCATTGCTTGATTTAAATAAAACATTTACAAAAACTGATATCCGTAATGTCGTTTTCTTTGACGTGATCTAGAAGATCAAGAAATAACCTGAAATCAGCACTTTAACCCCTTGACTGCCACAGCCGATCTGTCGAATTTCGTCTGTCCTGCCGCAAGCATATAACTCCCCGGCGGGATGCCAATCTCCATATCTCGAAAGGGTGATCACCTGTCAGACCTCCCCTCCGCTCTGACACCTGATCCCCTTGAGCCAGTTCAGCGGTCGAAGGGTGCCACGTTTCATGGCGTGGAGGCCGCCGGCATAGGACCGGGCTGCCTGCAGATATGGCATTGACCAGCGCGGCGCTTAGCGATCGAACCCAGAACAGAGCTGCAAATTTCGGGAACTGTTGTAAATTAAAGCGAAATGTTGATTTTGAAAGCCTGATTTCCATGTTATTGGATTGTTAGATACCGCAGCTGAGGGATAGGGCATGTGAATTCGACTCAGCTAGCTTTCCATAGTACCGAAACATAGTTATTGGAAAACATGCTGAACATGCTGAACATGCACTGAATGCTGAACATGCTGAATCAATTATCAGGGGCTTATCCCAACGCTGAGGTCCATAGTCTATTCACGTGCCTAATGGAAGTAAGCTTGGGGGAGCAAAAACTTCCCCACATGGACATGCTTTAGCCTTTTCTTATTGAGACCTATCATCGCATACGGAACATCATATAGGTAAGTCGGTAAACAAGCTCACAACGTAGAGAATATGGATGCGTATACCGGATAATATATATCATGCTTTATATCTAATGACAGGT
Organism: Imbricaverruca yamaguchii; assembly: GCA_034440575.1. Lineage (NCBI taxonomy): Eukaryota > Metazoa > Arthropoda > Thecostraca > Neoverrucidae > Imbricaverruca > Imbricaverruca yamaguchii. The sequence continues at coordinate 936,370 of JAOTOL010001601.1, read as the reverse complement.
TTTGATTAGCTGGGTGCACCTTTCACAAGTATGAATGGAAGAGAGCCATCACTTTGAATGTGAATCATACCGGAACACGAACTTAATTACCCCGTGGCAAATGGTGTGATATATTTCTGAGCCCACCAGTCAGGCCCGCCATGAATAGTGCCGCCAACCCATCGATCACCGGTTCTTGACAAGGCGAATCGCCCAGTCCCGCCCACGGCACGAGTGGAAGCAATTACACAGAGTTACTCGATTGCGGCAGGCTGGGGTTGGACAGAAAGTTACTCGATTTACACACTCCGGCAGCCAAAGGGTTAAGTACCGTTGGATCGACAAAAAAAAACACGAAGTCCGTCGATGCTCGATTTTGTCCTCTACCTCAATTAGAGTCGAAGTGGCTCGCGGTTGCGTCTAACCCTCTAGTACAATTTAGCAGGACGAAAGAGACACTGCGGGTGAGAGATAACTATATCGCAAATTCCTAACGCAGCATTAAGGACATGTCTATTCCATTCTATACTACACGGTTCTTCGCCCACCTGATGTCCACTCTATCAATAGCGTCAAAACCAAAGCCTCAACCACTGCCGACATCATTGACGATGTCCGGTAACGTAGGCCTGGGCCAACGTTCACACACGATGGATGACAGATTACACGCCGCCTGTTCGAATCACGGCCCAGATCTGTGTCCGTCACGGTCCCACATCTGACGGCGCCGGAGCCGACAGCAGCATCGCTTACGCGTGCCGTCGACGCCGTCTCACGCGCGGAGATTCCCTGAGCTTAGGCTGCCGGCGGCCGGGGGTCAAACGGCCGGCAGCTAGACAAACCGCGTCTGAGGAACGCCCGGCGCATTCGCTACACTACCGCGCACCCTGCCCATCTGTCCGGGGGCGCGACCGACACCGAGACTGCCACTGTCTGGGAGACTGTCACTGTCTGGGAGACTGCCAATGACTGGGAGACTGCCACTGTCTGGAAGACTCCCTGTCTGGGAGACTGTTACTGTCTGGGAGACTGTCACTGTCTGGGAGATTGTCACTGTCTGGGTGACTGTCACTGTCCGGGAGACTGTCACTGTCTGGGAGACTGTCACTGTCTGGGAGACTGTCACTGTCTGGGATACTGTCACTGTCTGGGAGACTGTCACTGTCTGGGAGACTGCCACTGTCCGTGAGACTGTCACTGTCTGGGAGACTGCCACTGTCCGGGAGACTGTCACTGTCTGGGATACTGTCACTGTCTGGGAGACTGTCACTGTCTGGGAGACTGTCACTGTCCGTGAGACTGTCACTGTTCGGCAGACGCGACCGACGTCATCGCCGTCATGGCCGTCATCGCCTGCTGACGAGTCGCCCCGGTCTCGTCTGGGGCGCCGTTGGAGCCTCAGAGGTCCTCGGCCACAGCCGTCTGTGGACCCTGGTCCGGGCTCTCGACGGTATCACCGCTGTGGATACGGTTGGGGCTCTCGACGGTACCACCGCTGTGGATACGGTTGGGGCTCTCGACGGTACCCCCGCTGTGGATACGGTCCGGGATCTCAACGGCGCCGTCGCGGTAGTTGGCGATCTGACGTCACGCTACGACACCGACGTTGTCTTATAACACAATGCATCGTTGCTCTTAGTTTATCCACACACCCTAAACGGACATTTCGTTGTGAAGTTGATGACTTCTGTGCTACGTGCTACATGTTGTATTATATGAATTGTAGTCGCATGTTATATTGTGTATGTGTTGTAGGATTATAAAACGGTACGAACCGCTTCTTCGCATTTGTCACAGCGCCAGTTCATCCACAACTACCCTTTCAAGAGTGTTACACTACATCAAGCGAATGAACAATGCACTGCCGACGTTGCCGCACCGGCTCCTCCCTAGCTCGAACAGCATTACCCTGGGACCGTCTCACCGGCTCCTCCCCGGCCCGGACAGCATTACCCCGGGACCGTCGCACCGGCTCCTCCTCGGCCCAGACAGCATTACCCCGGGATGGTCGCTCTAGTTCCTCCCGAGACCGTCTCCCCGGCTCCTCCCCGGCCCGGACAGCATTACCCCGGAACCGTCGCACCGGCTCCTCCTCGGCCCGGACAGCATTACCCCGGGACCGTCGCTCCGGCTCCTCCCGGGACCGTCGCCCCGGCTCCTCCTCGGCCCGGACAGCATTACCCCGGGACCGTCGCTCCGGCTCCTCCCGGGACCGTCGCCCCGGCTCCTCCTCGGCCAGGACAGAATTACCCCGGGACCGTCGCTCCGGCTCCTCCCGGGACCGTCGCCCCGGCTCCTCCCCGGCGCGAGCGGCAGCAGCCAGCCGTCGCCGGCCGCCAGTCGGTGTTCGAGCTCTGCCGCCGGCGGACAACGGTGTGCAGGCGCAGTGACGCAGTGACAGACCCCACGCAGAGCAGCGGGAGATCGTGAGGTCGGCAGCGGTGACTTGTGACTTCGCTCTCTGACGAGGACCACAGTGTGAGTGTGACGAATCCGAACAGCGTTTCTCTTCAAAGATGGACATGTTAAATAACTTTTCACAGCACACATGCGATGCAATTTTTCATGATCAGGCAACATGTATGTACTTCCACATACATGTTACATGTTCCACATACACGTACAATATGCACTTCCAAGCAACATAGCCATACAAAAGCACACACCCACCCACACATATGCATGCATTTATATATACGTACCTGAATGGAGATTGCATAAGGTATGCTCTATGCACACCGAGATACTACTGGTGAATACCGGCCGCACTAACTGACCACATCGTCACTAAAACGCAATGATGTTTTCTAAATAATTATCCGGAGGAGAACTATACACATTTGTTTTGTGCACATGTGTCATAATTTATTACAGTTTAATATTAGTTGCTAGTGATTAAGCTGGTATATTTTAATAGCAGTATCTAACAGGATTATCTGGACAGGGACCATATAATGCTTTCAATTTTCACTTGTAATAATTGATTGAATTGGCATATTGAAGGTAACCGCAGATTCGCATTTCTCATGCCAAACAAGAATTACTTTTGAAGGTGCATACAAATGTTACTTGTCTGAATCATAATGCTTGGCGACGGCAAGCTCCCGAAGTTATTCCACATATTCAGTGAAGTATATTGCATATAGCTTACTACCATCGTCACCTGTGACATTGATATCCCAGATGGTGATGAGGATTGCGATGCCGGGGAGATGTGGATTTAATTAATGGGTACAGAAACCAATGAACAACTGGGAAGGCACGGTTTTAAATAGACAATGGGTAGCCATGAGCATATAATATTATATGACCCAATATAATACAGCCAATATTATAGCCAATTATATACAGCCAATCCTCCGCTCACATATGAATATTTTGGAAGCATCAACAGAACAAAAGGTAAGCCTGTGTTGCACACATTATGCACGTCACATTCGTTCCCTCTTTGGAACCCTGGGCTCTACGGATGATTGTTTTTTGCAATCTCTTGTTTAATGGCGGGATCCGGTTGCAAATTTGTGTTGAAATTACCAGGAACTTTAATTAATTAAAACTATGTTCTTGTCCACTTAACTTCAGGTATCTTGTCAAGATACCTTCAATGCAAACAAGCCGTATGCATTCTACATTACTCTGAAATGCATGGTCATATTGCTTACTCTTTGCAGTAAATGAAGTACATTTCAGCTGGCCGCGATGTATAATCCTAAACAGAAGCGAAATGAAACCTGCTCGCCTTTTACACCATGCAACATCTGTCTAGACAACACCTTTTTCTTCCCGTCCGGCCAGTCTCAGCAAGGACATCCTTGCTGAAATTCAGTTCCACTTCTACTCCGCTCGTGCGGCCTCATCTCCGACTTGTTCACAACTCTCAACCCACTAGCTCATTTCTTCTATTTCCGCCTCCTCCGATCTTCGCCGTTCATGGTACGTCATCACAATCGTTCAAACAGCACAAATCCATGCACACCTAACCCTTCATGAATTTGCACATCTAACTCTTCATGCATTTGTCTTTGCGCGAATACCTTCGATGTAGATAAACGCACCTATACACATATACGTACCCCCTCCTCCACCCAATGCAAATTATCTTGCGGAGGAATAAAGTAAGCCGAACTCTAACCGAACATCTGGTAGATGGTTCCCGCCCATCCACAAACTTCAGCCCCTCCACGTCATATACACTATAACGTACAATTCCTCTAATGTGAATGCACAATTGCCTTGAGCTTGCTTGTTGAGCCCACTCCCTTTGAAGGGGGCGTAAATGATCTGTATGATCCGGCACGCCTCTTAACACATCTCCCACTCCACCACCAAGCAGAACTGAATACTCGTACACGTGCATACATGATCATACAGACATAAATGTTTGTACTCCATCATGGTGTGTAATTCCACTACGCTGGCGCCATGGTAATTGTTGTTTTGTTGTTGTTGACGCCATTGATTTCACTGACGTTTTCTTCAAGCCGACACAAAATTATCGGACTGCTTACCAGCACGCAAATCGTGTTCATGCGGTGCTGTTTGTAACAGGCTTCAGCATGTATCAGACTCAACTAAGCAGCAATGCACTGCAACTTACGCTAAGGTGAGCACCACTAAAGTGAGCCTTGGTGTTTGCTAAGGGCAAACATCAAGTGCACCTATCAGGGTAAGATTAAGTATGAGGATATATCTGGCGAACTTAAAGCGGACGATATCCGCAACAGGTTTTGCTCAAGTAAAGTAGGAAGTGTTACCAAAACAACGGCAAGCATTAGTCACTTTTTGAGCAGTTTGAGATATGAAAAAGTGACGTTTTCAAATTAGTTGTCATAGCTTTCAGGCATTCTTTAAAATATCACCTTCATCTCTATTTGATGACCCTAAGGGGATCAGCAACGAACCGAGGTACGAAGTTTCTATTTGAGCCCTAGTTCAGCCATTTTCACGTCGTAGTTGTACGCATTATATACATCACAACGGTTGCGCTACGTCCACCTTCAATGCATTGCTGGTGACGTCTCAATGACCTGGGCTTATATTAACTTTGCAACTATGTCTATATGTATACATATATAAATACCACAATGAGACGAAGTTGTGACCTCATTTTGATCCGATCTGTCAATCGGAGCTATAACTCCTACTTACGAGCTGAGAACATGCTGTTCTCACCAATTATGCACTCATCAGTTTTCTGAAAGTAAACTACATTTGGAAACGATGGCATGAACGACTCAGGAGTGTTCTTAAAAAATGTCAGGGGGTCAAACTATTTTAAAAGCGTTCCCTCGCACTGGGGAGGGGGTTCAGCATTCGTACTCATCACTTTTGCATGATGCTCACCGTACATGCATGTATTGCATGCTATAGCATACCGATGCACAAGCCTGCGCTGTTTTTGATCGTTACTGTCATGAACACTAGTAAACAAAATTACTGTCGGAACATTTTAGCTGTGATCGGCCATGATCCCCGTCCCTTGCTGCTGCTTCTGCCTATCATTACCATTCGCCTTATCCTCATCACCAATTGTGCAAATTTCGGGGCGCACCGCGACTGCGAGCATATTCACATTCGAGAGGGCCAGTAACACTCCGACTTTGCAGACTGAGGAATTGAAGACGTGCATTGCTCGATGAGTGGCGCTGCTATCAGAGGGGGAAATGTTCTGTGGATATATTTAGACCGACGGCTACCGAAGAATCTTCATTCATAGGCATGCTTTTTACAGCTAGTCCTTATTCATACCATTTCACATTCGTCTGAACGGCAGAGTTGTGAAAAACCGGGATATCCGCGTCGGTTCTGTACTTACCGGTATGCGCACGATACATCACAATTAGGCTTGATTCAAACTCTGTATCCACACCTACACCACACGCATTGAGACGCAGAGGGAAAGGGCTTAAGCGAAATATTCTGCGAATGTACGCACAAGGCCTGGCGCCTCAAGGAGTGCACCGAGCATCGCGAGGAACTTGTACTGAATTACGGCACTTAGTGGGAGCCGAACAGCGGTGGGAATTTCCTGTGAGAATTGTACGCACTAGTCATGTCTGAACACTGTGCCTTTGTAACGGTGCCAGCTTCCGATTGCTCCATTTCACGCTGGCTGTGTAGCGTAGGGCAAATTGCAACGGGACAATCGTCCGGACAGCGGATACAAGAACACACGTCTGGACGAGTGGCCGACCACAGTACAGCCGGAAGGGCTCATCACCATAAACGTGTAGTCATTATCTACCCAGCTGTGTGCATTCACAACAGTCCGATGGCACCATGTAGTCGGTGATGTTCGCTCCCACGGCGGCCGCTGGATTGCGTTTACAGCCGTACGTCCGGGTTGGTTGCAGTTGGAGCGATGGACCCGGCACCGCCGGCCTCTCTTCTGCCCCAGCTGTTGCCTCGGCTGCTGCTCCTCTGCTCAGTGGCTCTTCAGGTAAGCCTGCGAGCCCCGGCAGCCAGCTGGGAGTGACGGTCTCCGCTCTGCCGCCGGTGCGACCCCGGCTCGCACCGTGCCTGCCGCCTCGGTGGTGAGTCGGTCCCCCAGCAGCCAGCTGGGAGTGACGGTCTCCGCTCTGCCGCCGGTGCGACCCTGGCTCGCACCGTGCCTGCCGCCTCGGTGGTGAGTCGGTCCCCCAGCAGCCAGCTGGGGGTGACGGTCTCCGCTCTGCCGCCGGTGCGACCCCGGCTCGCACCGTGCCTGCCGCCTCGGTGGTGAGTCGGTCCCCCAGCAGCCAGCTGGGGTGACGGTCTCCGCTCTGCCGCCGGTGCGACCCCGGCTCGCACCGTGCCTGCCGCCTCGGTGGTGAGTCGGTCCCCCAGCAGCCAGCTGGGGGTGACGGTCTCCGCTCTGCCGCCGGTGCGACCCCGGCTCGCACCGTGCCTGCCGCCTCGGTGGTGAGTCGGTCCCCCAGCAGCCAGCTGGGGGTGACGGTCTCCGCTCTGCCGCCGGTGCGACCCCGGCTCGCACCGTGCCTGCCGCCTCGGTGGTGAGTCGGTCCCCCAGCAGCCAGCTGGGGGTGACGGTCTCCGCTCTGCCGCCGGTGCGACCCCGGCTCGCACCGTGCCTGCCGCCTCGGTGGTGAGTCGGTCCCCCAGCAGCCAGCTGGGAGTGACGGTCTCCGCTCTGCCGCCGGTGCGACCCCGGCTCGCACCGTGCCTGCCGCCTCGGTGGTGAGTCGGTCCCCCAGCAGCCAGCTGGGAGTGACGGTCTCCGCTCTGCCGCCAGGGCGACCCCGGCTCGCACCGTGCCTGCCGCCTCGGTGGTGAGTCGGTCCCCCAGCAGCCAGCTGGGAGTGACGTCTCCGCTCGCCGCCGGGCGACCCGGCTCGCACCGTGCCTGCCGCCTCGGTGGTGAGTCGGTCCCCCAGCAGCTGGTCAGACAGTGGTGGCGGTTCTGGCCGATGGCCAGCGCCTATCCAGGGTGGTTCTACGGAACGGCACCGGACCTCTCACCGAACAGCACCTTAGCCCTATCATCTGAACATCCAGGTGAATCTGTCGTCATTTTTGTAACTTTTTTGTATCGCCCCTGACACTCCTCTGCCGTCCCTAGCGTTCCTCCGACGATCTTACTCCTATCCTGCATCCACTGCCGCTCTACTGTACAGTGTACAGCCCTGCCTCTCCCCTATGCTGCCTCTGCCACTCTTATATCGCCCCCACCACTCATCTGCTCCACTTTGCTACTCCTCTGCCATCCTTGCAGCTTCTTTGCCGCCCTGCCGCTCCTCTGCCACCCTGTTATTCCCTTACCGTCCCTGCAGTTCCTCTACCGCCCTGCAGTTCCTCCTCCACCCAGTCATGCTGTCCTGCCATGCTGCCCTGCCATGCCCTATGCCACCCTGCCTCTTCACTGTGCCGACCCTGCCTCTGTCGGTGTCCCCAGCCTGGTCAGCTGGCGGCGGCGCGACCTACAGGCGGCGCTACACTTCACCCGCTAACACAGTAACACGCAGTCGGTCCGACCTACAGGCAGCGAGACACTTCACCCGCCAACACAGTAACACGCAGTCGGCGCGACCTACAGGCAGCGAGACACTTCACCCGCCAACACAGTAACACGCAGTCGGTCCGACCTACAGGCAGCGAGACACTTCACCCGCCAACACAGTAACACGCAGTCGGTCCTGCCTACAGGCAGCGAGACACTTCACCCGCCAACACAGTAACACGCAGTCGGCCCGACCTACAGGCAGCGAGACACTTCACCCGCTAACACAGTAACACGCAAAAGCAGCACTCACGTATGCGGCGACCTACAGGCAGCGAGACACTTCACCCGCCAACACAGTAACACGCAGTCGGTCCGACCTACAGGCAGCGAGACACTTCACCCGCTAACACAATAACACGCAGTCGGCTCGCCGGCAAAAGTGTTGCGGTCGGTGCGTGCGTCGCGGGCAGCGCATCCGGCCGTTACCTGCGGCACTGCCGAGCCGCCCGGCGGCCCCGCGCACCGCCGCCGAGGTGCCCGCCACGCCATCACGCGCCTCACCGTTACTGGAACTACTGCCAACACACCTTTTTGCCAGCCGTTCGTGCTGCTATCTTGCCGTTCTTGCGGGCGGATGAGGAGATTGTCCAAAAAGTGGCCGCGCTCGGTACACACTGCCTTCGTGACCCGGTGCGCCCCGACCTCGCGTCAGCTGATATGTAACTATGCTGTCAGAGTGTCAGCGTCTACCACGCAGCTGGTTCGCTGTTCCCCAGCTGCGTAACTATAGAGCAATGTATCGTGCTAGTAATAAAATTGGACGCAGTGCGTGGAAATGCATTGTATCAAGGCGCTAAACGTGACAAATATGTTGTATGTAATCATTGCCTGCGATTTCATCTGACTCTTTGCGAGATGCAAACTCCATGAAATATCAGCAACATGCAAAGTT